>CAXIVR010001203.1:0-24684 GCA_964035755.1 Teleogryllus oceanicus
TTTCTGGAGGAATGCTGTTGTTAGTCGGTGTTGCATGTTTTATCGGAGGTGGTGGTCTCCCGGGTTTGGGAGAGATTTAACACATCCCCTGCATTATAAATTTTGTCAACAAATTGATTAATTGCCGATTTTTCCCCAACATTTTGGACTTCTATGAAAAAGCCCCTTTAAAGTAGTTTTTTGGGGGGTTGTGCAAGTTCCACCCCCTTTGGGATGTGCGATCGGCCTCCCTTTCTCTTGAAAAGGGGTTTCCCCCTCTGTCCCCTTCCGGGAAACCACCCCAACCAGAACAAGCTTTTAATTCCCAATCGCCTCCCGATATGCGTAGTTATTTGTTCACTTTTGTCAAGGGATATCGTGCAACAAGGAAGACGAAGGAATGATATCGCGCAATCCGTGGCCGTTTTTTTGGGGGTATTCTTCGCCATTCGCCTGATATTGATCAGAGAAACTACAAAAAACTACCGATCGGGCCTGGTTTTATAATTCCGTCAGTCCAACTGAAGGCCCCCTATAGCGAGGGAAGCATTTTTGTGAGGCTCGAACTCTGACCTCTCGGTCGGGAAGAGAACGATGGATCTCTCTAAATAATCTTACTTATCTAACCGTAATCAAGGCTTTAAAAAAAACCAGGTTTTTTGAGTTCAAGAAAGGTAAATTGAAATTGTAGTCACATTTAAAGAACGGGAATTTTTGTTCTTATTGACTTTGCTCGTAGATGCAAGAAAAAAATTTTTTTAGAAAATTTTATTTAGTCTCGGGGTTGCCACATATCTTTTTAAAAATTTTTCCTTTCTTAGGAAGGCCCCAAAATACGGGGAAGTAAACAAACCAATGTTAAAAACTACAAAATAAATAAGTAATAATTTGACAGTTTCGTCAACAAAAACCTCTTCAAAGAGTCTTCAAATTCAGACATTAAATATAATTTTGCCCGAAGAAACAAAATAAAAGAGAGTCATAAAAAAAGAGACATGCCCCCGACTTTCTGCAAAAAGTGACTTAACCTTTTTAAAATCATCTATTTCGAATTTTTCAATAATACTTGTATCACTGTGTTTGAAAAATTTAATTAATTAACCCGGAAAGCCCAATGTCATTACAGGTGACACATAAAAATTTCCTTTATTTTTTTGTCAGTTTTTACTGTTGAGTTTTCCGTGTCTATTGTTAAAACAGTTCTGAAAATGAGATAAGACCATTGTATTTTCCCTTTTCACATTAAGGATAAAATTATCAATATCGTAAGCAGTTCTAGCGGAAAGTGATCAGTGCGAGAAAATTACTTTTGGGGGGAAAAATGATAAAAAAAGATAATACTTTAATTTTGAAAACTTGTATTTTTTGGAAATATAAATTAAAAAATTATTGTAAATTTGAGAATTTGTTTTTAAAACCCAATGTGAAAACACTCCTTTTCACTTATATTTATGTTCTTTAAAATCGATCTATTTGCCCTAAAAGTTTTTCCGAAAAATTTCCTTTTTTTTTTATAATTTGACGGGTATAGGTTTAAAAAGAAACAACCCGATAATGATAAGGGATCACGATTTTCCTTCCAAAATATTTACTGAAAAGGAAGGGGGAAATAACCCTGAAAGAATCATTTTGCAGCTATGATGTTGACATCGGGGAAAAAAGAAAATTTGCCCTCAACTGATAAACCAAGTCAACCATTTTTCTCAACGAGAGAATAAAGTTCTGGTTGTCACAAGTTTTCCAAATCTGTCATTTCAGGTTTAAGTTAAAGAAAAAATTTTAAAATTTTAACTGGAGAGTTTCAACTTTTCAAAAAACTTGGGAGTCCCAACGTCTAAAAAGAAAATGACTGTTAATGTTCTTGGTACCCAGAAATTTCGATAAATTATACCTTAGTCTTCTGAACAAGATAAATATAGTTAACACATCCATATTGCCTCCTTTTCCATCAATCATTTTTTTGACAAAAAACCAAGATGGCCCGAATTTAAATATAGCCCTCTGTATGCCGCAACAAATTTTGGGTCCAAAAACTTCTGAGTTTGCTTTAAAAATTTCGGGTACTATCCCCCTATTCGCAGATAATGCAATATCCTCGGGAGATGTATTTTTACTGTGCGGGTTTAACATTTAGCACCTGAGAAAATAAAAAATGGAAAAAAACGAGGGGAAACAAGACAACTAATTCTCCTCTCCCCCTCTCTCGTTTCCAAATGTTTTTAAAGTGGGGTGAAGGGTAAATAAAGTTTGGATTTCTTTGGGTTTGGGGATGTAAATAAGGTGAGTGAGGGTTATGTCTGCCCCAATTCATGGTCCTGTTAAGCAAGAAAAACCTTTATACAATCAATGTAAAAGGTAAAAAAAACTAAAAGTTTTGGGATAAATATCAAAATCTTTTATGAGGATGTCCAAAATACACAAAAATTAAATGTGATAAGGCACCTTCAAGGCAAAATTTTTACTAATAAAAAAGGAAGTGTTAATAAGAGGAAAAATTAGTATTTTATTATTAAAATGGAAGAAATGAAAGAAAGGTTAATGAAAAAATTGAGAAGGTAGGTGATATAGTGAGCGAAAAATGAAAGTTTTAAACAGGAAATTGTAAAATTATACAAGACGACAGTGAAAATTGAAGTAATGATGAGAAGGGGGATAAACATGATAAAGAGTAAAATACAAGATATTTGAAACAATATACAAATAAACCACAAAAAGATGGGGGAAAAATTAAAAAGATGAATAATGTTGGAAACAATGGTAATAAAAGGATGAAACACAGCAAACTGAATTATAAAAATATAATGAAAAGGAAAATTGGACCTTCGTTTGGAATCAAAAATAGAAATTATATGCTGGAAGGGAATTCTCAGTGTGAATCTGGAAGAAAAAATGAATTTTAAAAATTTAAAAATCATACTGTTTTTCAAGTAAAAAATTTGGAATAAAATAAACCAAAATAAAAAAATTGAAACAAAAAAGAGGTTTTAGGATGGAAAGGGGCGAAATTATTAGAGCAATAAAAAAACAAAATTTTCTGCCTGAGGGAAAGATATATCAAAATTAAAAGAATTTAAAAGTTTCAATAATTCCATGGTTATGAAAGAAATTAAAAAAATTTATAATTTTTTCAAAAAAAAAAAAAAGGTCTAGGGACACAAATGTAAAAATATATAGGTTTTTGTGATGAATGTTTTAAATGTTGGGTTTTAACCATTCATCTAAAATATGTAGAAACAATGTTCATTGAAGCTTTTTAGGGAAAACCCTGGTACTAAGGAATGTATTCAATGGGATACAAATGTACAAATTGCTTTCAAAAAAAAAAAAGTTTAGCAAATTTAAATTAACAAATCACCATACCTCATGTACTTGTTTGCATCAAAACTAAAAAAGGGAAAAAAAAAAAATTAACTATGGCAATAGAATGTATTTAAATATTCAGAGTTTTACAAAACATAAAGATGAACTTTTAGAAGTTATAAAAGCTAAAAAACCATTGTGTATATTACTGTCTGAGAGTAGAACAACAGGAGAAACGATGCATAATGAATTAAACATAAATAATTATAGCACTATGTGAAATGTGACTCAGCGAGCAGAAATACTGGAGGGGTCTTGATATGTATTAGGAAAGATTGTGACTATTGTAACGGGTGCCGGCGGCGGCGTATCCGTACACCGGCCTAGCCCGAGCCCACCGTCGTGCGGCCACTTGTAATACTTTCCGAAAGCCCGGCACGTTAAACTGCTTTTTAATAGATTGCCCTGCTCTAGCCCTTCTTATAAACAAACAAACAAACTAGCCTCGCGTTGGGTTGCACATATAATAATCTTCCGTTCTCCTACTACAATTGCCCGTCTGCTAGCTTACCTGGCCTTTTCACTCACTGGGCGTGGTCTGCGGTGCGTCTGTAAGCGCGAGCAAGGTACGGGCCTCACTGCGTGGATCAGTTCTAGTGCTACGTGAATGACTACGAACACATATCGATTTTACAAATCATGACCCAAAGGGGCCATGAAATTTATTCAAATTCCCTTTTTCTATTTTCATTCAATTCAAATATCTAGTGCTGTATTATTTGGTGCCTCTGACGGCACACATAGACATAACCCAGCAACAAAGAAAAACAAAAATGATAATTCTTTTCCCACAATACACGAAACATGGACATATCTTTCTCACAACAGATTATTTACAACAAACAAAAACAAATGCCATTCACACATATGATTAAAACCCCAGAATGCATTCTGTCGAAATTTACGATTAAAAATCAATTAATCACATAACTGATCTTCGACAGAGCGTTCTTCACTTCTAAAAACAAATGTCAAAATACTTGCTCACGTATGATGCCTGCTTCCGCGAAAAAATCCGGGTTTTGTGGGTTATCCCGCCAACAGCGCCTCCCCTTGTCGCCACTCAGTTCCGGAACACACTCGCAGCATCACTGTTCACGTAACATGTCGACATTCACGCTGCCACCTTTTCATAAATATTCCAAGTTATTTGAAAATCTCTGAGTCCCGAATTGAATTCCGCGTCGCTAATCGTAAATGCAACGTCGCGCTCCCCACCGTTTCAAATTTCATACGGCCACGCTCATTATCGTTTCTCGCGAGTCCCAAAGGGCGTTTCCGAATTTCACAGTAATTCCGAAAACCCCCTTTTTATGAAATTCCTTTTCACGAAATATTAAATAATTTACATGAAGTATTCCCAGTTACTATTGCAAATTCTGTCCATTACTTCGCACTTTAAAAAAATTTCAAAATCGCCTACGCGAATACACGTCTTGCCTTCACCAAGTCTAGGATGTTCTCTCAAATTTTTTCAACTTAGCATTTTATTTTGCTTCAACACTTTTCCCGATCGCTCGATAATGACGATCGCGTCCTTGGTTCTCACAAAATATTTAATTTTTAACGTTTCCGAAACACTTTATTTCCGTTTTGTTTTAATAAAATTCTCCCCGGGAATTTCTAAAATTCGATGTTTTCCTCGTGTTTTCCTTTGGGCAAATTCCTTTTTTTTCCCTATTTTCCGTTTTGGAGGTGAAACGGGAAAGCACTGCAATTGTTCGCTAATCCTTCTTGCTAAACTTTTTTTGAATTAATTTATTTGTTTTATTAAAATTTTGATACTTCCGTCAAGATATTTAAATGGGATAAATTTTGCATGATGCCCTAATTTTCTTCTTTCCCGAAAGTCTGAATTTGATATCTTATCGCGTTCTCTTGCATTATTCGAAAACCCCTCTTCTTTATAAGCGTTTCATCGCTCCAACAATGGACTCCATTAATATTCTCCTTAACACAAATATACGAAATACGAAATTTTCAATCACTTCTTATTGCCTGACGCGATTTTACTGGGATAACTTTTAAAATGTTCCTAAATTAAAGCCGGATCTAATGTCTATGGTCAAAACTTGCACAAGTATCGGGTTCACTTTATTTTCTTCCCCAATCGTTTTTTTATTATGGCGCCTTTGCTGTAAATGTTTTCAAATTGTTTATTATCAAAGGAAATAATAATAAATAAAAAATTTGAAAAAAAATTTAAAATTGGAAAAAATATCAAAAAAAAAAAATATGAAAATAAATGAATAATATGAATGGAAAATTGAGTTAGGGATTTATTGTATAAAAAGGCTGTCTTAATTAATGAAATGAATACTGGAATAAGTTTAAAAAACAGGTAGATTGATAGAATATGAAAACTAACCTTTTTATGATAATAAGATTAATGCAAATAAAAACAATAGTAATGAATAATGGAAGATCGTGAAAAATATAGTAAATGAAAAGAAAAATACAGATATGAGAACATTTGTTTTCATACAGAAAAATACAGTGTGAACGTCACAGTGATATTGTAAATCAATTTAGTTTTTTTAGGGATAGAGTATATGAATTAATAACATATATGCAAATGAGAAATTTCCATTTAAAATTCAATGAACTAGAAAAAGAATCTCGTAAATAATACAGAAATGTGGACAAATAGTACTTTTGATCATTTTGAAGAGATTGACACAAATATAATGATAAAAAATACTGGCAAGTAAGAATAATAAGAAAAATAAAGTATTTGCTGATATAATAAAATCCTATGATATTTTAGAAGAAGCTTACTGATATTAATGGTATTCCCTGGAAAAGGAAGGAGTTGTTCCAGATCAATGGAAAATTATACGATGGTACCATTCCGAAAATTCCAAGAACCAACAAAGCATCAATTTAGACCAATCAACACTCTACCACTGTTTCCAAAAATAAAAGAAATAGTATCAAGAATGACATTTGTAACTATCATAGAAGTTAACAAAATACTTTAATAGATGAACAAAGCAGCCTACCGTGATAATTATATGCTGATGAATATACACTTACAACAAGTAGTTGAAATTGGAAATTAATAAATTGAACAAATTAATGGTGTTATATTCTGTGAATTTAAAAAGAGAGACTTTTTGAGAATTGTACACTGAGGAGCTTTTACTGTGAAATTGAGAAAATATGTGGTTGAGGATGGGTATTTTCGATGAGACAATCTTTTATTTGAATATAAAGAAAAATAAATTTAATTATGTAATATCTATTAAGAATAGATATAGAAAATGGAAATTCCACAAAAACTCAGTGTTGAGAACTGCAATTTCTTCTATATATGTGTGATATTAAAGCTTCCTAAATAAAATTTGACAATTGAATTACTAGAATTTTTAATCTTTTATTGAAATATTTATATAGATGGAGAAAATTGGAAAGAAGATGCAAAGCAATTTACAACAGACTGTGAAAGGTATAGAAAAGTGTTTAAACCTGAACAAGTGAATGTTAAATATTAGAAACAATAAATTTATTGATTATACATATTAAGTAAATTTTAAGAAATATTAAATTGTAAATTCAAGAAATGTAAAAAATCAATCAAACAAATATTAAATGCTTCAGGAGTTATAATTTGATAAAAAACTTAATGTTAAAAGCCATGTTCACAATATAATTAAAAAAACTACAAAGTTAATTAATATCATCGATAGATTAGATGGTCTGTAATATGTTGCTAAGAATGCTAATTTATAAAAACACTTTGATAGATCCACATAAGATATTGTTCAACTCCTATTCTTTAGGTTTTAAGATAAAACAAATTAATAATATAAAGCTAAGGCACAATGTTACAACAAACATATTTCCGGAAGAAAATAAATATGTTTCAGACATTCACGACCTAAACACTAGAGCCAAAAATATGTTTATATATTCAAGAAAAGAAAGAACAGTACACATGCTTAAAACGTGAATGTTATTTTATAAGGGATTAAATTTCAATAGAATGCAACAAAATATCACTCTTTTTCCTTCTCTCTCTTTCTCTCTTCTCTCTCTTTCTCTCGTCTCTTTCTCTATTTCTCTTTTCTCTCTCTCCCTCTGTTTCTATTTATTTTGGTCATTTCCAATCATTTACTGAATGTTCGACAAGAACAAACTATAATTTTTGCAGATGTGAAAAAAATAACATTGAGAGGAAATGGAACAATTTTACCGTCAGAAATTATTTTTTGGCATATTAATCATTATTCTTCATAATTTTCTCTTTAAATCATTTGTGTTATGTTTGATATCACTTACAAGTTTTAAAAATTTGTTACATATATGAAGTCCTCAATAAATCGTGTACACTAAGTGCTGTTACATAATGCACAGCATTAATTCTATTGAGCTGGGCTGCAGAAAGTAAATCGAATACTATGGATCTTATGTTGTGGTTGCTAAACAACCTAAAAAGTCGTGTCAAAAGAAGTAGTTATTGGAAAATAATTATTCTGACAGACAAGGATTATCGGGCTGGCATGTACTGAGATACATCTTTAAAGCCGTTTCCACAAAGTGATATTAATACCATATAATTTTTGGCTTACATTTGCTAATAGGAAACTGGACATTTTAAGAAGTTGTTCATAAAGGCCTCCTACAATTACTAGAAACATTTTTCTGATTATTTTGAAGCATTACTGCAATTTGGAATGAAATTTTTAGTAGAAAAAGTAGTAAGAATTGGATAATGAGAAAATATTTTCATCGTCAAAATAGTAAACTTTTTTTTTCAAAACAGTTTCTTAGTGTAATAATATAATTTTTAGTGTCATAATATTAGGTGAGATATCTAGTAACCTGAAAAATACTCCAAAAGTCTAGCTTCGAATTAGACAAACATTTAACATTGCCAGGATAGTTGTTTCATCGCCACTCAAACTTGATAAAATCCCTTTTCCATACTTTGCATCTGTCGCTCCGAACCTTGTTGCCCCAAACGCTCTACCCGGGTCCTTGAAACACTCGGCAACGCTCCAGCTTTGGCATTCGCAGCGCCGCGCCGCAAACAAGTGCCATACGCGTCGCCCCTACACCCCTCACGCGTGACATGAGCGCCACACGGGAGTGGCGCGACCGCGAACTATCGGGCGGGAGCAGTGCGCCCAGGCGGCCGCGGAGATGAGACCGTGCACGACGCGGAGTGCAGCGCCCGCCCGCCGCACGCGCCCCCGACCTTTGCGCTTCCCAGCGGGCTTTCGTGCAGGCGAAGGCGCCGGCCACACTGTTGCATTAGAAAATGAAGCGCTGCTCTGCTATAAAGCGGAAAATAGTCACTCCACAGAGCAGTGCCGAAGCCCGGGCGTTGGAAGGTGCAGGGGTGTGGCGCCCCACAGGACCACGACCGTACTCTTGCAAGGTTTGTGTTCGCCGCCCATGATTTGATAACGTTACAAAGCAAAACTACTGAAAAATATAAGATATTGTAGACACAATTTTTGTTAGAAATTTTAAAAATGGTAGTAGACATTGTTTATCTTATTTTCAAGCTGACAGTTTAAAAACAAAATTGTTTAACTTTTCATCATATTCATTTTATTGGAACCTGAGAAATATCCCAAAGTTTATATAATTTTTAAAGTTTATATAATATTTTAAAATGAATGAGGAAAAGATTTTCAGTATAATTTGCCATACAGGTCATTAATGGCCATCTCATACCATGTAATGTTTTTCTGAGAATACTTTTCTGGTATAATTTAACTGTACTCTGATCTCAATCGTCTGATAATGTTTCAAATCGCGTCACAAGAAAGGCGCAAAGCAGAAAGGTGCAGCAAGCGTGCTAATTTGCATTAAATGTCGAGAAAATTCGTGAGATTTTGCACGCTCCAAACTGCAAGCCATTCAACGTAGAGCACGCCTCATCGTGAAATCCCGAAGACCTTTAAAACTTTGGAAACAAAACAAGTCTTCATAATGAACAGAGATGTTGTTAATCATGAGCTGATTACACCAGGATTTTTACAGAGAGGTCAATTAAATACTGGATTTGATGATTTGTTGCTGCAGATATACGAATACAGATGCGAAAATTGTGATTATAGGTCCAGTCATTATAGTGCGGCAACAATGGAATGGAATTGATTCGTTTAAACAAAGAGTCAAATTCATTCTTATTCTTCAACCATGTAACTTAAAGTTGTCAAGAGAGACTTACTGTTTTTATTTGTGAGATTTTTAGCGCCTTCTAGGAAGTAAGATTGTGGGTTAAATTTAAATTCTCAAGGAATTATATCATCGTATTTTTTACTACTCGACGTGCTACATGAGAAAGAATACTATTACATATATCTGGTGCCACAAATTGAGTTAATGCCAAAAAATAATTAAAGCAGCTTTTGATTTCATTTCTTTTTCCCATTGCAATTCTTCAGATAGCATACCATGGAGGCCAGAAGGCAAATTAGTTAAAGCAAATATGCCAGTGAAATCATAAAAAGAAGACAATTCTGGTTAGAATCTATCGTTCGCGAAAACTTGAGTATCTGCAGGGACGTTACTTTCTTCATTATACAACGAATAGACAGCTAATATGATAAATTTACCTTTTTGTAAGTAACGTGAAATATCAGTTACGTTAACGATCGAACACCCCCTCAATTGCCATTGTATAATGACCATTTAGTGGTTAGACGGAAAAATGACGCTGGCATCAGCCTCGCCAGAAATAAAGATATGTGTGGCCATTATTGTGCGTATTATTATTATTGTTGTTGTTGGGTTGATATTATTAATAATGGATGCTCTTCGTTCAAGACCCTGGCGTTGGCGCAGTGTGCGCGGCGTCGGCGACCGCCCCCGCTGGCTGAGCCGAGGTGAGAGGCGAGCTTCGGACGGGAGCCAATCAGGTTTAGAGGGCGAGGGCCAGCTCGAGCAGTTTCGGGCACAGAGGCGGAGGGTGGGGCCGCCCGACGCCCTGGCCGCCGCGGTCGCCGCCGCCACCGGCGCCGTGAGCTTCGCGGGCCGCGAGCGTCGTGCTACCCCAAGGTCCTCCACGCGACCCGCTCACGCGCGCCGTCCCCGGCCGCGTGCCGCGCACGCCGCTCCCGCCCCGAGCGCACCCCGCCCCTGCCCCTTGCGCCTTTGCGCCACCCATCGCCGCTCCTGTGGCTGCTCCCTGCCCCTCGCGGCGGAGGTTTCGCGCGCGTCTAGAGAACCTGAAGACCTTGGCCGGTGAACGGACTCTGCGGCATTATCGAAATGTATCCATAAACTCATCCATTAACCTTTGTTTATAGTTAAATATTTCAATCCGTTTTGCTCTAAGAAAACGCCATGAATGAAACTTTTATCACTGTAATTCAAACTGAAAGATTAATATTAGCTATATACAATGTAACATCTCGTCTAAATTATGTAATAATTTTATTAGTCGAACGATAGAAAATCTGTATATAATGGGAGTATTTCAAAACGAGAACAGTGTAGATCAAGTATAAAAACAATACTGCTGTACCTTTTATTAAATAATTTTTACTGAATGCGTGCATTATGTAGTACTTTTCTTCATAATAGTTAAAATAGGTTCGACATTATTTTTCTTCTTTTTGTCTGGATAGTCTTTGTAAACAATTTTTCACATTTTAATGATCCCAAAATGAGATAATGAGATTTCCACCCTTTTGCATTATAATCCTTATATACGATATAATAATCACTTCTCCAGACTCAAGTAAATCAAGTTTCTTGAATGATCGATGGTGTGTTTTTGGCTCCATGAGCGCCCTACAACTGTACGCGGTGAACGACCTGCGTCCGGCACGGCGTTCACTGCGCCGGGAGGGCAGCGACGGCGGCAGGTGACAGGCGCCTACAGCGTTCGCTGCCCGACAGCCGAAACGAGATCGTCAAGTACCAACGCAGACAGGACAGTTTCAGGTGAGACAGTCACTCGCACATTCCGTCAGAGGCGTTGGCTCTGTTACACAAAGCCGTGTGACTTTATTTTGCCTTAATAAATTACTATTATTAATGTATTAATGTTATTAGTGGTGATATTCTTTTTCCTTAAATTCACAAATTGATACATTCGATGTCTCTCTGCCTTTACTAGCACAGCAAATGTCTGACGGAGCCCCAAACCTACCAGCGGCGTCGGCAGCAGGGTCGTGGGTTAGGAGGTGCGCGTGGATTACCACATAGCACATTCCTACGCCAGAGTTCTTGTCAGATAAATCACACTGTTGCCCGAATGGGAATACGTTAGATGTACGTAGCGTAAGTGAAATCTACTCCGAGGGCAATAAAGCTTTGTAAGGTGTAAGTTTAGAAACACTGAGAATACTATATATTGTGCAAGGTTTGGGATGTTTTCAGTAACAGCGTGGATTACACCTTCACCTCACTACCATGTCACTGAATAAGGAGCAAACTTTGTGGGACCATTCCCGGAGTTATGATAGCTATTGGGAAATCCTATATTTTATACATATCTGAAGTCTAATTGATATTGATATGTAATAATAATAATAATAATAATAATAATAATAATAATAATAAAAATAATAATAATAATAAAAATAATAATAATAGTAATAATAATAATAATAATAATATACCTGAAAATGAATTACTGTAATTGCTCTTATTTTTTAATTGTATATTTTAATACTAAGTGTTTTAAACTCTTCATGCTTTCAACTTCTTTATAATAGCATTAGTTATGTAAAGTACAAGGAAGAGGAATGGTACTAAATAATACAAAATAGTCTTAGAGTACCTTTTAATTGAATTCTGATAGAAGTATGCATTTAGAAATTTTACGAATTGATAATTGTAATCATAAATTAAATGCCTTATATATGAAAAATTCATGTTATTACCACATTATGCCTAGACAAACATTTGTCATATTTTATTATTCCCTTCCCAAACAGAACATTCTATAGCAAACCTGCGAAATGTCCATCATGATGGCTAACATCTTTTTTGTAATAATTAACAATTTTACGTTAAATGACTCTAACACAGTTTAATAATATAATTACTTAGATCTATTATCATATCATTTTGAATTTTCCAAAATGTGTTTCAGTCGATTTCTTGATGAATCATTAAATAAGTCCTTGTGTAATTGTAACAAGCAAATTACTGTTCAATGTTATAAGTGTTTGTTCTTTATTATCAGTTCTGAATGGAAGTTGAAAGATGTTAGATTTTAGGTGCCATAAAAATTAAAGTTAACTGAATTATTTTCACTTGTACAGACTAACGTTCAATCACTCTGAAGATTGATACATATTATCTCATTTAATGCGATATTGCGCCAAAAACGATATGGTTGAAGTTGTAAATCAGTGATGGCGAAGTTTTGTCCATTATTTGTGTTAATGGCAGCGTGACGTTAATAATTTTCATAAGACATCGACAAAGAGAATATTCTTATAAATAAAAATATTACCTCCTCTGAATGACCTCGCCATCTTCTGATTTTTGATTTTTCTAAACGGACGCAGCTGTGAGTAGTTTATTTTACCCAGTGCAGAAAATATATATTAGTCCAGCGCACCAGTTTTTGCTCATTCTGCGCAGCGCCATTTTACGTCACGAATCACAACAATGTAGTCACAATATGGGCATCATTTGAAAAGCACCAGACTCTAGCCACTATATTTGCGCTGGGAGAGCGATAAATGCGAGAAACGATTTTGAAAGTGACATAAAGTGAAAATTTTCTAACAATAACAAAGTATAGTATGAATTGAAATACAGATACGATTTTTGAAAATTCTATTATCTCTTCCAAAATTCTAATTAAATTTTGCAGAAAGATATTTGTTTCAATGATTTATAATGTATTAATTTTGGTATCTACCTGTATTTAAAATTGCCGCTAATATTGCTGACGTAAACTGGTGTTTGAAGGTCATTGGCTGAACCTGCGCGTAAACTCATTCATGTCTTTCTATCATGGTTTTGGTTGCCATGACGGCACAGAAATGAAAAAGGTGTACCCAGAATGAAAGATATTACAGAAATAAAATGCTGTTTTGTCCTCAGCGCCGGTACAGTATCAAGACGGCGCACTATCCGTCGCCCGCTGTGATCGCGCCGCCACCCGGCGCGGCGCCCGTCTTCCACGGCGCCGCCCCCCACGCCCTCTCGCCTCGTGGCCGCCGCCCCCCCGACCCGCCCACGGCTACGACGCCGCTGCCGGCGGCGCCGCCTTCCCCGACAGCCCCTTCGGCTGCTGGTGACGCGCGCAGCTTCGCCCCCCGACAACCTCGCCGCCGCGCGCTTTGCCCGCGCGCCCGCTTTCGGCAAGTGAGCGCCGGGATGAAGACCAGCTGGTTTATCCGGCGACACCTTTGACCGAGCTAAAATGGCTCTTGTACAACAGGCCACCATGATTGGCATCTCATTGGAAATTACTCAAATGTTGAATTAGTTTGCATTGTGGAGCACAATTAAAGCTATATTAAATTATCTTTCATATACCTTCAGCATGTCATCGTATCTGCAAAGAAAATATTTCTTTCTCGATTTTGAAGTTCATATCTGATCTTCCACCTCAAAATGCAAATTCATTTTCCTTAAGACTTTCAAGAAACGTTGAAACAATGAAAATTAAATACATTTCCTACATTCTAAAAAATAAACGAGAACATAAATTGTATTCAGGTCATCTTTGCGCCCTACGCAGGAGGCTTTTCCAAGCTGTCCGACGGCGCAGTCGGTGACGACCACCGATTCATCAGTTTTGTGCTTCTCAATGACATTTACCTCCTCCGCATCTCACGCCCGGTCACGATGACGGAAATAAGGAATGTATATTCCAGACGGTAATCGTTCGACCCATATCAACAAATACCCGGGTTTTTGATAACTGCTGACCTACAATACTACTCAGTGGGATTGTGTTGACAGTTCCATCGACTATATTTGTTGTCTCTCTCCAATGGAAGATGAGTCTGGTATTTTTAGATAAACCATTGTGAGAGTACATTTAATTTTATTTTAGGTGTGTAACTAATCAATACCTACAAAGTTAGTAATTTTGCATCTATTGGTGATGCTGATGTTTACGGATACAGTAATTTTGTTGCACTTAGCACATACTCAAATGGCATTAAGAACAGATGTTTCTTTCTTTTTATATTTATCTAATGTTTGATCCTTTACAGAGCCTGTCTGACAAGAAAACCTTCATTTCTAAACAAGGATTAAACCAGTTCTCCCCAAAATATTTTTTATGTACCCCTTCCTAAGATTTTCATATTCAGATAATTTTTACACAGTGACAAGACTTATTTTCAGAATAGTTGTGGCTTGTTAGTTAAGCAAATGTACATTTCAACAGTACAGCACAAAATCTTTAATTCAATGCCCACACATTGTTCCACTTAATTAAAAAAAACAACGAGAATTATTACTACCGGTTGAATTAACAATCTGCAAATGATAGCTCATGAAAGTATGCCTTTCAATTGATGCGTGGATATCTTTAATATTAATATATTCTTTACTTTTATTCGTATTCGTATCAATTTACAGCACTCCATTTCGTTTACACATCCTTCGATATTACACATATTAAGGTAATGCCTTCATAAAAATGTGGGTATACATAATAAAGTTAGCGGGAGAAACAGAAAAACATATTAGGCATATTAAGATTTCAGTACCGGAATATAAAATGACATCGAAACCTTCCCCTAAATTACATGAAGCCGCATTATACGTCTAATCCAGAAACATTAGAATGGGGTTCTTAACCTGGGATGCTGTTCATATACCGGTATGCATGTATGCATGTAGCGTTAATCCAAGCAGGAGTATGATAAAATCTCATTTATAATAATTTAGCTCTATGGTATAAGCCACGCAATTTAGAAGTTTCTTCTGAAGGGATACAGTGTAGTTTTAGTCATGGTGAAGAATTTTCAAACTTTCGTGTTTGGTTGATTATTACGGTTGTTTACGTCAAATGTACAATATCGTATTACCGTTCATATTTGTCTGCTTGGCGCAACAACGGGCAACATTACGGTTGTAGCTGCAATCTGAACTCTCTTTGCATGGATAAGGAATTACGTGCATGGTGTGCACAGTCATTCTGGTTTTCTCAACCTGAAAGTGATTTTCTCAATCATCAGATGGCATATACTGGGATATGGCAAGGAAAACGCGCATGCCAATCTGCCGGCCAAATCAGACCGGAGTTGGCATGCGGAAAACGACAGGTGACAAATGAGCGAGGGCTCCCGTCAATGTAGTTAATGATTTCTGCCGGTGGCCGAGTTTTTAATCTCGTTGGATGTTGAAATTCATTGCCGACTGACGTCGCTGTGAGCTTTCCCAACTGGACATCTCTCACCAGCGTAAAATACGAGTGGATAATAATAAACCCGAGGTCTGATAATGTACGGTGATGTAATGCATGTAACTGAAAGGAGTGTGCGTATGTAAGGTGTGAGATATGACAGGAAGAGGAAGGAAATATCCGCCATGTGGCCCCACATTTCTTAAGATGCAGCAAACCGTTTGCTGGTTTTAATCGAGACTGGTCCACAGAGTCGCCGGCCGCTAGATTGGTTGGATGGTTGGTTAGTGATTTCGGGTGCGTCAGCGGCTAGTCGTCAGTCCATAAGCCGAAATTTTCTCAGGAGATGGCGGTGATCTTCCTGGATGACGAGATCGGCGCGACCTATCGTCAGTTGGCAGGTTTCCCCTGGCGAGCTCCACCGAGGGCGCACTGGGATAAGTTCAAAACTCCGGCCGAGGTCTCCGGAATATGTGGTAGTATAGTTTTGGTGGCGTGCGTATTGTGTAAGGGAAAGGATGAGTTAAAGGATGAAGAGGACAGATCGCGGTCATGTTCGTTTGTTACTTGCAGGGAATTTAACCAGGCATTCATTGGTGTTGATCGGAAAACCACGGTAAGTTACCGATCAGAGAAGCAGCCGCTAGAGAATTCTCACTCCTGATGGCGTTAGATTGCGTAGCTGACCGTGTCGACCAATCTGCGCGTCGGACGTCGAACCTTTCGGACCTCCAGAAACCGCTTTGCAGCTGGCCGCCAGATTATCTTGACAACGGCTGATGGTGTTAGGCGCGCCGTGATGGTGATTAGTCTCGCCAGAATCGTAATGATCTTGTGACCGACGAGGCTTGTCTGTTGTACATCTGGGAATGTAATGTGCACCTTGCGCGTAACCATTGCTGGTGAGGCGACCATTAATCAACCAGCACCGCTTCCGCTGTTGCAGTTAGCTGCATAACGCTCAACGGCACCGCACAGGCGATGCACCAAATAAAGCATGTTATTTGCAGGTTGGTTTCTAAAATTACAGACCTAATTCTTTATAAGACTCAATTTGCTTCACATCTCTTGATACGTTTCTATTCTCTTAAGACTATTTGGCGTTGTAACTAATAAGTGACCAAATGGAACAAGTAAAACCATTTCCTTTAAATTAAAGAAACTGATCATCGTTATACAGATGTCTAAATTAATTTTTCAGAAAAGTAATTTTGACATAACATGTAATGTAAATATATAAATATTTAATTCATTTAATTTTTTATTTTCAGTATTCTGTGTTGTTTAATGTTGATCCAACAACATATAATAATAGTCTATTAGCATGCTTGATGTTTGCCTTGTTATTGATGTCATTGTAGTATATGTTACTCTTTCTAACCTCTACTAATATTTCCATGTCATGGTGAAGTCAAGTAATTTGTAGCTGCTTACTGCATTGCGGCTGCGTATTGACAGCCAAGAGTGGCAGTCATCAAATCCATACAAAGATCTACGACAAACATTATAAGTATTTGGTACAGTTTTTGCAGACCATTGTTTAGATACACAATAATTTCATAAATGTGCAACTGTAACATCGTAATGAATGTAGTATATCGAATCTTTATTATTGTATGACTCTTAAAAAGAATATATATTCTTACTTGGCTATAATGTAGTTAAATGTACCTAACTTTGTGACGTGAGTGTCGAGTATAAGGTAGCGAAACAGTGTAACATCAGAGACAGTGTAACATTAAGGTTTAATAAATAAATCTCCGTTTCGTTACGTTCACGTCGTCAAACAATGAAGGCCTAGTATTTCAGGCTGCCTTATTTGTAGAGTTGCTATGTGGCGATACCATCAGGCAAAAATAGAACTTCGAATTTGCGCTTTTGAAGATTAACTACTCATATTTTAAGAACAAATTATGATCTTTATTAAAGCTTACTTTTTTAAAATGGAATTTCATTTTTAAATCACGCACATGCTGTACTTTTCTAATAAGATCTATTTTCTTTTCTAATGATTTTTGCACTTTTCGAAAATATAGAGTTTGTCGAAAATGGAACCAACCTCTTGCTTTTGTCGCATTTTGCTACATCAAGCAAATATAAAGAACAATTGACCTTTCTTATCTAAAATGTAGTTTCGACCAAATTTGTTTACATTTCACGCAATTAGGCGTAAAAAATATGTACAAAGATTCGATCTTTTCGATTAATAGGATTTGATTAAAACCAATCTTCAATATTATTATGGTTGCAGGAAGATGCACCGAAAAATGTTTTGAACTTTCACGATTTACAAATTTCAAGGAGATTTGAATGAAATGCCTATCATTTCTATAAGTATCTTGTTTAATCCAACATAAGAAGATTACCAAATTCCCAAACATTTTAATATGTTGTTGAGACAACATAAGAAAAACACACCGAAAATCAAATTATCTTTTTCAAATTCAAAAGGACGCTACATCAATAGATTGGTCAGTAATAGCAATTTTACAAAATCCTTTTTAGTTAATATAGCGTTCTAACAGTCATTATTAAACAAGATATATCTACTTTGTGTCAATGGCCCACAATACGCGGATTCCTGATGAAAAATCAAAGTTTCCTGCAGCATTATAATACTTTCTCTTCTTCACGTAAGCAGTTTGCGAGAAAGTAATAGCTAGCGGTGCTACAGAAGAATTGCACATACTTTCTCCCGCACCATTGGCATTCAGTAGTCTGGATAACTTTTCGGTTTTCTAACTCGTCTTACCTTCTACCTATCGTGCCTAAAACACATTTTAAGACTCCCTTAGTCAAAAGTATTGTAGTAGGGTACACACATAGTATCCTCAAGAGTTCGATTTTTATTACTAGTGCTTAAGTGAGACGATGCTCCAAAAATGGAGTTTAAACTATTAGAAACAACAAATGCAAATAATGCTCGTCTCTGTTATTGGCTACTACTGACCTTAATGTAACATAATGAATTGTACCACTTCCAGTAAAATAAAATGAATATCAGTAAGCCTTTCTAATGATGACGTAAAGCACACATGTGGAAAATTGATCTAATTTTGTTCATGGGATCGTGCCACTGAAAAATTTAAAGTAAATTGGAGTCATTATTGAAGGATTTTGAGAATTTAAGTTAAGTGTGTTTAAAGTAAGTGTTTGAGAAAAATACCATTAAAATTTAAAGGGGTATTCTAAAAACCACCGAGCCTCAGATCGATTAAGAATCGATTGAGGAATTTGCAGAATCCTACACAGATAGTTTTGGCATTAGCATTTTATACGAACTAATGGTTGGGCAGACAAATCGACGATTGGACAGTTTGAAAAACTACAGCTTACTTTTCTGAATCGCAGGTCCCCAAAACGTGTATTTCCGCTGAAATCTCGAAAACGATTTTTGCAGCATTACCTGTATTCTCTAGCTGATTGCCAGCGCGTCCTGGAAGTTATGGATATTTCGCAATCAAAAAGCTGTATAGCTCATAATTTGCCGCTTTTTGCGTTCTTAAGATATAGAAAACAAAAAATTTGTCTTGAGTCATTTTCTCAAAAAATGATGAGTCCTGCTAACTTCCATTTAATTAACTAGAACCACACATCTAAATCATAATAATGTAGCATACACCAAGCAGTACTCCCAAATTTGCCGCTTTTATTTATAAACGATTGGTAAAAATCATATTAGTATCTCCATTTTCAAAAGATATTTCTAAGAAACAAAAATAACACCTATGTTCCTGGCAGGCGCCCTCAAGAGGACAAGACACGTTTCGCCCAAGACCAGCTAGCTGTAACAATTCATACTCTACGCCAAAATTTGCCTATAACCGTTGCAAACTGTAATCTGTATCTAAAAAAAATTACCCATGGACCAGTTAGTTTTAAATGCTCACGTTCAAACCTGAATTTAAACCCTTGAAGCTCACTACCAAAAAAGGCACGATACCTCCCTGACTAATAGCCTTAACAATTATTACTCTATGCCAACATTTGTTCCTAAACGTTGCTAATTGTAATCTACCAATAAACAAATTTTTATGGACCGGTTAGTTTAAAATACCAGGTTCGAACCCCAAATTTAAACTCTTGGAAGCCCCCTCCCCGAGGAAAAACACGATACTCCACGAACTAACCCAGCCTTAACAATTCCTTACTCTATACCAAATTTGCTCCTAAACGTTGCTATTAGTAATCTACACAATAAAATTGCCATGGACCAGTTAGTTGAAAATACCCAGGTTCGAACCCCAAATTTAAACTCTTAAGCGCCCTCCCCGCGAAAAAGGCGATACACTCCCTGAAATATTGTACTTCACAATTTCATACTCTGTGCCAAATTGCTCTTCAATTGCTGCTCCAACAATTCATACTCTGCCAAAATCAAAAAAATTTGCCACATGAGACCAGTTAGTTGAAAATATCAGGTTCGAATCCCAATTAAAATCTGGAAGCTCCCTCCGCAAGGGAAAAGACGCTACGATACCTCCACCAGAAGCCATGAAATTCATGCTCTGTAAAAATTTGCTCCCTGGCGCGTTACTTTATTGTAATCTGCAATAAAAAATTTGTCACGGACCGGTTAGTTTAAAAGTCCCAGGATTGGAATCGCAGAAATTAAAATCTTGGACGCTTCCTGCGCATGAGAAAAAGATACGATATCTCCTGAAACCATAGCAGTAACAATACCCCCTTTTTCTAATACTAAAATTTGCACTATACCATTTGCAAATTGTAATCTCTATAACCGCTCGTTGCCGCGGTCCGGTTGGTTTAATGCACCAGATTCGAACCCCAGAGAGGTGAAATCTGGGAAGAGATCCCTGCGAAAGGAAAAGAAACCATACCTCCTGTAATAATAGCCGTAACAATTCATATTCAATGCCAAATTTTGCTTTTACACGTGCTAATTGTAAACTGCAATAAAAAAATTTGCCGCGGACCAGTTAGTTTAAAATACACGGTTCAGACCCAGAAATTAAAGTCTTGGGAGAAGCTCCACTGCATACACAAGGAGGGACACGATACCTCCTGAACCAAAGCCATAATAATACACTCTGTAACAAAACTTTGCTTCTTCAGTTTCCAAACTATGTCAGTAATAAAAAAGTTACCACGGACAGTTAGTTTAAATACCCAGTTCGAATCCCAGAATTTAAACTCTTGGAAGCCCCCTCCGCGAAGAAAAGACACGATTCCTCCTAAATTATAGCCTTAATAATTCATATTCTATGCCAACATTTGCTCCTAAACGTTGCTAATTGTAATCCGTAATAAACAAATTTGCCAAAATAACCTTCTGAACTAATAGCCTTAACAATTCATACTCTATGCGAAAATCTGCTCCTAAACGTTGCCAATTGTAATCTGCAATAAAAAATTTGTTACCGGTTAATTTAAGATACCGAGGTTCGAATCCCAGAAATTAAAGTCTCGGAAGCTCCCTGCGCAAGGAGAAGACACGATATCTCCTGAACCAAAAGTCGTAATAATACATACTCTATGCTAACATTTGCTCTATACCACTCAAAACTGTAATCTGTAATAAACGAATTTGCCGCGGACCGGTTAGTTTAAAATATTAGGGTTCGAACCCCAGAAATTAAACAATTGGATACAAGGAAAAGACACGATATCTCCTGAACCCATAGCAGTAACAACACATACTCTATGGTAAAATTTGCCCTATACCGTTGCAAAATGTAATTCGTAATAAACAAATCGGCAGCGGACCGGTTAGTTTAAAATACCCAACTTCGAACCCCAGAAATTAAAATCTGGGAAGGTCCCTGCGCAAAGAAAAGACACAATACATCCTTAATTAATAGCCGTAACAATTCATACTTCATGCCAAAACTTGCTCTTACTCGTTGCTAATTGTAAACTGCAATAAAACAATTTGCCGCAGACCGGTTAGTTTACAATACGGTTCGAACCCCAGAATTTAAACTCTTGGAAGCCCCCTCCGCGAAGAAAAGGAACGCTAACTCCTGAACTATTAGCCTTAACAATTCATGCTCTATGCCGAAATTTGCTCCTAAACGTTGCTAAGTGTAATCTGCAATAAAATAATTTGCCGCGGACCGGTTAGTTGAAAATACCCCGGTCCGAACCCCAGAATTTAAACTCTTGGAAGCCCCCTCCGCGAAGAAAAGGAACGCTAACTCCTGAACTATTAGCCTTAACAATTCATGCTCTATGCCGAAATTTGCTCCTAAACGTTGCTAAGTGTAATCTGCAATAAAATAATTTACCGCGGACCGGTTAGTTGAAAATAGTCAGGTTGAACCCCGAAATTAACCCAACTGAAATATGTAATGAAAGAATTTGCCGCGGACCGATAGTATAAAATACGTAAGTTCGACCCCCAGAAATTGAAGTCTTGGAAGCTCCTTGCGCAAGGAAAAGACACAATACCTTCTGGACCAATAGCCGTAACAATTTATACTCTATGGGAGAGAGAGAGAGAGAGAGAGAGAGAGAGAGAGAGAGAGAGAGAGAGAGAGAGAGAGAGAGGGGAGCCCCGAGACGACGTGATGACGACGTACTGGGGGTGCAGCGTCCCAAATTTTTATAGAAAAAATCCCAATTTTTTTATATGCAGGATGTCCGGAGAAAACGTCGAAAATTTAAAAAAATCAGCATTAAAAAAATTTTAAAAGCATATTTTGTCTAATAAACTATTTGGATATACTGAATGGCTGTCCCGTAAGCACTAAAAAGTTACTTTAAAAAAATGCTTTCTAGACTCGGTTACTCTAAAGGGCATAAAACATAGAAACATAAAATTGTTTATTATTCACAAGATAAATTAATACATTTCTCTGAAAAAAAAATTGCTGAAAAAAAAAAACCAGTGGGGTTTGTAAAATTGGGGCTTTATTTTTATTTTTTCTTTTTTTTTGAATTTTTGGATGTTTTTTGCCATTGGAATGTGTTTGACATGTTCAAAGGGTTTCCCCAAATTGGCTAAAAGTGGCTAAATGAGAATATAAAAATAATTTCCCATATATATTTCATTTATCACCCGTAATATGCTGCAATTGATTTAAATTTAAAGTTGACAAATCATTGTATTGGCATGTACCCCCTTCTACCATGCACCCCAAATGGAATCAACAGTTTTTTCTTTGGTACATTTATTTTCTCTCATTGGTACAGAATGCTAACAGAAAATTTCAGTAATAAAAATAAAAAAGAAATTTCTCACGCTTTTTTTGTCTACTCCCTTAATTGCATTCATTTTTTTTGTGTGCAGTTTAATTCCATTGCTAATTAAAAGGGGAATGATCCCATTTAAACCCTTCCATTTTTAAAAGTTGCTAAGGGGTTTTTTAAAAATACAAGTAAAAGAAAATTTAAAAACCCGTTTTTGAAAATATGTCTCTTATGCATTCAAAAACCCCCTATTATTAAGGTTTTAAATTTGAAATTATGAATAGTTCCCAAATTCCCCATCAGTTTAAAAATTTAAGTAGAATTTTTTCGTTACTCTCATACGCTTTTTCAATTATAGTATCCCCCCTTTAAACTATGTTATTCATTTTTAAATATATACGGGAAAATTTACGGGGAAAAATGTTTGTTTCCCGGGCACGAAAATCCTAAGGTTTTATTAAAATGCTCAAGAGCCCAGAAAAACATTACTTCCGGCAGCTGAATGTGACAGAAAGTCCAAGGAAAGGGGTCAAAATTTTTCTATTCGTATTGGGTAATGAGAGGAATTCAGATTTTTGGGTATTAGATAATTTTTTGTATTGAGTATACGAGTTTTTTTTACAAATTTTTTTTACTTTTTTACAGAATGATATATCACCCGATCACTACTTAGTATTTTAAAAAGACCCAAATTACACCCCGAGGAAAAATTAGACAAACACCCAAAAAACAGGAATTTTGAAAAATTTTTATAGTCCACTTTAAGAAAAGCAGAAATCTCATAAAACACGCCCAAACAAATAAATAAAGACACCTTTAGGATGACATTAATGTGGGGGGAATATTGAAAAATTATAAACAGCATGAAAGCATTAAAAAGGAATAAAAAAAAAAAAGGCTTAAAATTGGAACGATAAATAGCTACCCATAGGGAAAAAAAAAATGCCTATAAAAATTTTGAAAACAACAAAACAGGAAAGAAAATACATACGAAAAGGAACCACAGCAAATTAGGGCTCACAAGAACTGGGCCTTTTTTTCAGCACAATTGAAAAAGATTCCATGGTAGGCAGAATCTGGCAACGTTCACGGGAAAAATCTAAAATCGAGGAAAGGACAAAAGAACTAAAAATAAAAAGAAAGATGATGGATAAAAAAAGATCTCTTATATGACCCAAATTTTAAACGATGAAGATAAGTCACAATACAACATCCTTTTATAACCCCTTTTAGCAAAAAAAATGAAATAAATTTTCAAGCAGAAAAAAAGAAAAGCCCTGGGTAATGGAAAAAAAGAACTCAAAAAAGGAGAAGAAATAAAAAAGACCCTTTAACTATTTTAATTGTTGGGGAAAAACCAAACCGTGCTGGAAGAAAGAAAAGTTTCTCTTTTTTAAAAAGGTAAAGAAACCAAATTTAAAAGGAATAAAAAATTTGATCAAAGCTTATAAAGTTTAACAAAATAAAAATAAATCACAAATTCAGATTCCCTTACTGGAAGAACAAAGTGGTTTCAGGCAGGAAGATCGTTCAGACAATTTTTTCCATAAAACCCAAAAAATAGGGAAACCAATTTGAAACCACAAGCTTTTTTGATTATGAAAAAAGGTTTTATAGAGTTAATCGGGAATCCCAGATTTTTCGAAAAGGGGTTTCCTTTTCCCCTTGATAGAATAATTAAACCCTCTATCACAAAACAAGTAAAATTTTAAAATTAGAAAAAAACAAAACAAAAGGGGGATAAAAATTAAAACTTTCCCCATTGTTTAATATTTATATTTAAACATTCTAAGAGAATGGAAAAATTTAATAAACCCAAATATTTGGGTAAACCAAATAACCTAAATCACTTTTGTATGCTGACGATCAATAATTTAAAAGGGAAAAAAAAGTTGCAAACCTTT
>CAXIVR010001204.1:0-29581 GCA_964035755.1 Teleogryllus oceanicus
GTATTCGTGGTTTGTTTTAAAGTAAGTTTCGGGCGTAGAAAGTGTGCAGTGAATGTGTTTTGTGATATAGCAATGTTACGTCTTCATATGTGGTCGGTGAATTACTTCGTCTTTGTACCTCGTGAACAGCTGATCGTCGTGGTCGTTTTATCTTGAGTGTAAAACTTTCAATGTTTTGATCGGAGCCTCGTGCTATCACTAGCATTGTCGCTTCGTGATTGTTACGCGAACGTTTCCGTAGTTTCCAAGAAGGGGGCTTTATTTATTATTAATGCGAAGGCAAAGATTCGGAAACACACTGACACGCAGGCAGGGAGGTGTAATTGCTTTAGAGAATAATTGTTCTTTTCGTTGTGATGGGAAATGTAGTTTCCGTGAGCTAGTGAGAATTCTGGAGTTGGTGTTTGTCGGTTCATTCTAAAAATGTCGTGTGCTGTGTTGTGGTGGCTTGATAGATAAGCAATGTGAATTCTGTTTTTGATTTTTAACAGTGTAAAACAGTGGTGAAGAGCTCTAAAAGTGTGAGTTCTAGTGCTTCTTGTGTTTCGGTTTTATATACTGAAGGCATTTCATCTTATGTTTCGGGGTGTTTGTGATCTGGAGAGAGGAGAGAATAATAACAGTGTGTTTTTTTTATCTTTCATTGTTTTATTTGTTCTCAAACGTTTCGTGTCAGTGTAGTGTGAGAAGCCCTCGAAATTATATATATTTTAAGAATTTCTTAAGTTTAAAGTGAAGGAAAAGTGTAATGCAGACAGGAAAATGTTTCTGTGATGTAGGTGGTTTTTTTTTTTTTTTGAAGTGAAATTCAGTTAGGAAGTGCAGGAAAGTGCTTTAGTGAAAACGTGTAATCCGATCTAGTAAGGCTCGTAAAGGGATGTATTGTTGTGTGATGTGTTGTTAACTTGAGCAAATTCATCTTAGGTTTTCTGATAATTTTCTAATTTATGTTTCCCAAACAAGTGTCGTGAGTGGTGTTGGGTTTGTGAGCAGTGTATTCGTTTGATAGGGAAATGCCGTCTCTTTCGTGTTCTGATGATTCTGATTTACTTTGTAGTGCAGGTTAGGTTAGCTGTGCTGAGGTTAGGTTAGGTTAGGTTACGTGAGCTGGGGTTAGTGATTCTTTCCACTAGTTATACCTGAAAGGGGTCTGTATTTGCAAACTGGTGAGAATGTTCTTTGTGTAACACATGTGCTTTTGCAGCTCATCTGCAGCCGCTGCCGAGTAAGCAAGCAGTGACGAGCGGTGTCATCAGCAATTGCACTCAGTCGCAGCCGAAAAAAAAAAAGGAAATAAAGCTTAAAAGAAACCCTAAAAACTCATCCTTTTCCCCTTAAATGTATGTATTTTCGCAGCAGCAGAAGCAGCTGCCGCCGCCGCGTCGCCTGCCAGTGCTCCAGGTATAATTTAATGCATCTGTAAGAAAGTGAATAATAGTGCTAATTGCCAGATATAACGCCTCATGCGTATAGTGCAGCAGGAAAGCTAGGTTAGAAATCAGGAGCTTTTAAGTGTGAATATTACGTAGGTTAGGCAATCGAGGCGAGGTGAGGGAGCTTAGGTTATGAAAGTGCAGGTTACTATGTGATAGTTACAAGAATTGGTAATCCTTGAAACGAAATGTAAAGAAAACGAATGATTCGCACTCGTAATATTCCGACTGATAGCAGAGCCGCCGCCGAGTCGCCGTATAATTTCATGCATCTGTAAGAATGCGAATAATAGTGCTAATTGCCAGATATTACGCCTCATGCGTATAGAGCAGCAGGAAAGCTTAGGTTATGAACATCAGTGAGCTGCGTTTTGATTACGTAGGTTAGGCAATCGAAGCGAGGTGAGAAAGCTAGGTTATGAAAGTGCAGGTTACTCATGTGATAGTTTACAAGAATTGGTAATCCTTGAAACGAAATGTAAAGAAAGCGAATGATTCGTACTCGTAATATAATAGCAGAGTAGAGTATTTTGTCACGCGAACCGAGACCGAAGCTGTGAAACGGCTGGCGTTTGAGGACGAATTGTTACGTGTACATCTCACTCACGCTGTGAGCAGAAAGGGGAATGTTTCGTCTTCTTTTCACGAAACGGGAAAAGGGGGGCATTTCTTCTTCTTCATCGTCAGCTCTCGCTTTTTTTTTTTTTTTTTTTTTAAGTCTGTCCCGCCGCGTTCGAAAAATATCGAACTCGCAAAAGCCATTGACCAAACCGACACCGTACAACCTAAAACAGCAACGCGGTTCTTCACGACGCTCCGCCTGCTTCGCGGCGGATATATCGAGACTCGGATTTTGGTTGTATTTCTTCCGAAAACCGTGCTCGCTTTCGCTGCTCTACCGCACAAACATCTCTTCTTTGGCCGACGCAGTATGTTCCTTTCTCTGCTCTTGGCACTGGTGCCAACACGAGATTCAGTAATAATCACCTTCACCTCGTTAATAATCTCCTTCTTAACGAATCAAAGACCTAGGTGAAACCGGAAAAGATTTCGAAAGAAGCACTTGCGCGTACGTTTATTGTTCTTTCATTATTTGCCGTCGCGAAGGACAAGGGTTTTACACCAACATTGGCAGCGTGAATACGACGCGAACCGTGTGGTGGGGATGGGCGTGGAAGCGTTGGCGCGAGAAAGAAACATATGAATGTCGATCACAGAATGTGCAACCTACACGCAAAAAGTCGCCCTGTATACCAAGTTTCTAATCCGAGGACGAGCGGAATGTAGTCGTTTTACTTACAAAAGGAGAGTGAATTGCTTTTAAAGGCACATTGAGCGCAGTGGCAGTGTAAATACCCGTTTCTGTTCGTCTCGCAAAATCATAGCAATGTATCGCTCGTCGTGTTTGCACCACCTGCGGCCGACATGTGTTCGTTTCGTGTGTGGACATGCGTGTGAAGGCATTCGTCTTCTTGTTACGTGAAATCTAGTATTCGTGGTTTGTTTAAAGTAAGTTTCGGGCGTAGAAAGTGTGCAGTGAATGTGTTTGTGATATAGCAATGTTATTGCCTCATATGTGGTCGGTGAATTACTTCTGTCTTTGTACCTCAGAACAGCTGATCGTCGTGTGTCAGTTTTATCTTGAGTGTAAACTTTCAATGTTTTGATCGGAGCTCTCGTGCTATCACTAGCATTGTCGCTTCGTGATTGTTACGAGAACGTTTACGTAGTTTCCAAGAAGGGGGGCTTTATTTATTATTAGTGCGAAGGCAAAGATTCGAAACACACTTCACGCAGGCAGGAAGCGTAATTGCTTTAGAGAATAATTGTTCTTTCTGTTGTGATGGAAACAAGTTTCGTGAGCTAGTGAGAATTTGGAGCGGTGTTTGTCGGTTCATTCAGTGGTCGTGCTGTGTTGTGGTGGCTTGATAGATAAGCAATGTGAATTCTGTTTTTGATTTTTAACAGTGTAAACAGTGGTGAAGAGCTCTAAAAGTGAGTTCTAGTGCTTCTGTGTTTCAAGCTCTTATATACTGAAGGCATTTCATCTTATGTTTCGGGTGTTTATGATCTGGAGAGGAGAGAATAATAACAGTGTGTTTTTTTATCTTCATTGTTTTATTTGTTCTCAAACGTTTCGTGTGCAGTGTAGTGTGAGAAGCCTCGAAATTATATATATTTTAAGAATTTCTTAAGTTTGTGCGAAGGAAAAAAGTGTAATGCAGACAGGAAAATGTTTCTGTGATGTAGGTGGGTTTTTTTTTTTTTTTTTTGAAGTGAAATTCAGTTAGGAAGTGCAGTGAAAGTGCTTTAGTGAAAACGTGTAATCCAGATCTAGTAAGGCTCGTAAAGGGATGTATTGTTAGTGATGTGTTGTTAACTTGAGCAAATTCATCTTAGGTTTTCTGATAATTTTCTAATTTATGTTTCCCAAAACAAGTGTCGTGAGTGGTGTTGGTTTCTAGGAGCAGTGTATCTGTTTGATAGGAAATGCTGTCTCTTTCGTGTTCTGATGATTCTGATTTACTTTAGTGCAGGTTAGGTTAGCTGTGCTGAGGTTAGGTTAGTTAGGTTACGGAGCTGGGTTGGGTGATCTTCCCACTAGTTATACTCTGAAGGTCTGTATTTGGTAAAACTGGTGAGAATGTCTTTGTGTAACACATGTGCTTTTTTGCAGCTCATCTGTAGCCGCTGCCGAGTAAGGGCAGTGACGGAGACGGTGCTACCAAGCAATTCGTACTTCCAGTCGCAGCCGAAAAAAAAAAAGGAAATAAAGATTAAAAGAAACCCTAAAACTCATCCTTGTCCCCTTAAATGTATTTTCGCAGCAGCAGCTGCCGCCGCTGCGTCGCCTGCCAGTGCTCCAGGTATAATTTACTGCATCTGTAAGAAAGTGAATAATGGTGCTAATTGCCAGATATTACGCCTCATGGTTATAGTGCAGCAGGAAAGCTAGGTTATGAACACATCAGGGAGCTTTTTTGAAGTGTGAATATTTACAAGAATTGGTAACTTTGGAACGAAATGTAAGGGGTAAACGAATGATCTGCACTCGTAATAAGCCGCCGCCGAGTCGCCTGCCAGTGCTCGAGGTATAATTTAATGCATCTGTAAGAATGAGAATAATAGTGCACTGCTGTGATATTACGCCTCGTATAGAGCAGCAGGAAAGCTAGGTTATGAACATCAAGACGCTGCCATTACAGGTTAGGCAATCGAAGGAGGTGAGAAAGCGAAGTTATGAATGTGCAGGTTACTCATGTGATAGCTTACAAGAATTGGTAATCCTGAAACGAAATGTAAAGAAAACGAATGATTCGCACTCGTAATATTCCGACTGATGTTGGAGCCGCCGCCGAGTCGCCGCATAATTTCATGCATCTGTAAGAATGCGAATAATAGCTTAATTGCGATATTACGCCTCATGCGTATAGAGCAGCAGGAAAGCTTTAGGTTATGAACATCAGGAGCTTTTTGAAGTGTGAATATTACGTAGGTTAGGCAATCGAGGCGAGGTGAGGGAGCTTAGGTTATGAATGTGCAGAGCGCCTATGTGATAGTTTACAAGAATTGGTAATCTTGAAACGAAATGTAAAGAAAACGAATGATTCGCACTCGTAATATTCCGACTGATAGCAGAGCCGCCGCCGAGTCGCCGTATAATTTCATGCATCTGTAAGAATGCGAATAACAGTGCTAATTGCCAGATATTACGCCTCATGCGTATAGAGCAGCAGGAAAGCTAGGTTATGAACATCAGTGAGCTGCTGTTTTATTACGTAGGTTAGGCGCCGTATAATATGTGATAGTTTACAAGAATTGGTAATCCTTGAAACGAAATGTGTAAAGAGCGAATGGATCTGTACTCGCAATATAATAGCAGAGTAGAGTATTTTGTCACGCGAAGCCGAGACCGAAGCTCGCGAAACGGCTGGCGTTTGAGGACGAATTGTTACGTGTACATCTCACTCACGCTGTGAGCAGAAAGTGAATGTTTCGTCTTCTTTCACGAAACGGGAAAAGGGGGCATTTTCTTCACTGTTGGCTCGCTTTTTTTTTTTTAAGTCCGTCCCGTCGCGTTCGAAAAAATATCGAACTCGCTAAAGCCATTGGACGTAAACCGACACCGTACAACCTTAAAAACAGCAACGCGGTTCTTCACGATCGCTCTCCGCCTGGGCTACGCGGCGGATATATCGAAACTCGGATTTGGTTGTACTTCTCCGAAACCGTGCTCGCTTTCGCTGCTCTTACCGCACAAACATCTCTTCTTTGGCCGACGCAGTATGTTCCTTTCTGCTCTTGGCACTGGTGCCAACACGAGATTCAGTAATAACTACCTTCACCTCGTTAATAATCTCTTCTTAATTGTAAATCAAAGACTCCAGGTGAAACTGGAAAAAGATTTCGAAAGAAGCACTCTGCGCGTACGTTTATTGTTCTTTCATTATTTGCCGTCGCGAAGACAAGGGTTTTATACTCAACATTGGCAGCGTGAATACTGACGCGAGATCGTGCGGTGGGGATGGGCGGGAAAGCGTTGGCGCGAGAAAGAAACATATGAATGTCGATCACAGAATGTGCAACCGTACGCAAAAAGTCGCCCTGCATACTGGGCAAGTTTCTAATCCGAGGACGAGCGGAATGTGGTCGTTTTACTTACAAAAGGAGAGTGAATTGTTTTTAAAGGCACATTGAGCGCAGTGGCAGTGTAAATACTCGTTTCTGTTCGTCCGCAAAATCATAGCAATGTATCGCCGTTTTGCTCAACACCGGTGCCGACATGTGTTCGTTTTCGTGTGTGGACATGTGTGTGAAGGCATTCGTCTTCTTGTTACGTGAAATCTAGTATTCGTGGTTTGTTTTAGCAAGTTTCGCGTAGAAAGTGTGCAGTGAATGTGTTTTGTGATATAGCAATGTTAAGGTCTTCATATGTGGTCGGTGACTACTTCGTTCTTGCACTGGGAACAGCTGATCGTCGTGTGTCGTTTTTATCTTGAGTGTAAAACTTTCAATGTTTTGATCGGAGCTCGTGCTATCACTAGCATTGTCGCTTCTTCGTGATTGTTACGCGAACGTTTCCGTAGTTTCCATAGCTGGGCTTTATTTATTATTAATGCGAAGGCAAAGATTCGGAAACACCGACACGCAGGCAGGGCTGTAATTGCTTAGAGAATAATTGTTCTTTCTGTTGTGATGGGAAATGTAAGTTTCCGTGAGCTAGTGAGAATTCTGAGTTGGTGTTTGTCGTGGTTCATTCTAAAAATAATGTGTGCTGTGTTGTGGTGGCTTGATAGATAAGCAATGTGAATTTGTTTTTGATTTTTAACAGTGTAAAAACAGTGGTGAAGAGCTCAGTAAGTGAGTTCTAGTGCTTCTGTGTTTCGGTTTTATATACTGAAGGCATTTCATCTTATGTTTCGGGGGTGTTTATGATCTGGAGAGAGGAGAGAATAATAACAGTGTGTTTTTTTTATTTCCCATTGTTTTATTTGTTCTCAAACGTTTCGTGTGCAGTGTAGTGAGAAGCCCTCGAAATTATATATTTTAAGAATTTCTTAAGTTTGTGCGAAGGAAAAAAGTGTAATGCAGACAGGAAAATGTTTCTGTGATGTAGGTGGGTTTTTTTTTTTTTTTTTTTTGAAGTGAAATTCAGTTAGGAAGTGCAGTGAAAGTGCTTTAGTGAAAACGTGTGTAATCCGGATCTAGTAAGGCTCAGAAGGGATGTATTGTTGTGTGATGTGTTGTTAACTTGAGCAAATTCATCTTAGGTTTTCTGATAATTTTCTAATTCTGCGTTTCCCAAACAAGTGTCGTGAGTGGTGTTGGGTCTAGGAGCAGTGTATTCGTTTGATAGGGAAATGCTGTCTCTTTCTGTGTTCTGATGATTCTGATTTACTTTGTAGTGCAGGTTAGGTTAGCTGTGCTGAGGTTAGGTTAGGTTAGGTTACGTGAGCTGGGGTTGGGGTGATTCTTTTCCCCACTAGTTATACTGAAAGGGCTCGTATTTGCAAAACTGGTGAGAATGTTCTTTTGTGTAACATATGTGCTTTTTTGCAGCTCATCTCAGGCCGCTGCCGAGTAAGCAGTGACGAGACGGTGTCATCACAATTGCACTCAGTCGCAGCCGAAAAAAAAAGGAAATAAAGATTAAAAGAAACCCTAAAAACTCATCCTTGTCCCCTTAAATGTATGTATTTTCGCAGTAGCAGAAGCAGCTGCCGCCGCCGCGTCGCCTGCCAGTGCTCCAGGTATAATTTAATGCATCTGTAAGAAAGTGAATAATAGTGCTAATTGCCAGATATTACGCCTCATGCGTATAGTGCAGCAGGAAAGCTAGGTTATGAACATCAGGGAGCTTTTTGAAGTGTGAATATTTACAAGAATTGGTAATCCTTGGAACGAAATGTAAAGAAAACGAATGATCTGCACTGTAATAAGCCGCCGCCGAGTCGCCTGCCAGTGCTCGAGGTGTATAATTTAATGCATCTGTAAGAATGAGAATAATAAAGCACTGTCAGATATTACGCTCCATGCGTATAGAGCAGCAGGAAAGCTAGGTTATGAACATCAGTGAGCTGCTGTTCGGATGTAGGTTAGGCACCGGGAAGGAGGTGAGAAAGCTAGGCGAAATGCAGGTTACTCATGTGATAGCTTACAAGAATTGGTAATCCTGAAACGAAATGTAAAGAAAACGAATGATCTGCACTCGTAATATTCCGACTGATAGCAGAGCCGCCGCCGAGTCGCCGTAGGAGCACTCATGCATCTGTAAGAATGCGAATAATAGTGCTAATTGCCAGATATTACGCCTCATGCGTATAGAGCAGCAGGAAAGCTTAGGTTATGAACATCAGAGCTTTTTGAAGTGTGAATATTACGTGAGTTAGTACCGAGGCGAGGTGAGGGAGCTAGGTTATGAATGTGCAGGTTACTCTATGTGATAGTTTACAAGGATTGGTAATCCCTTGAAACGAAATGTACAGCCAACGAATGATTTGCACTCGTAATATTCCGACTGATAGCAGAGCCGCCGCCGAGTCGCCGTATAATTTCATGCATCTGTAAGAATGCGAATACGAAAAGCACGTTAGATACGCCTCATGCGTATAGAGCAGCAGGAGCTTAGGTTATGAACATCAGTGAGTCAGTTGTTTATTACGTAGGTTAGGCACCGAAGTGAGGTGAGAAAAGCCAGGTTATGAAAGTGCAGGTTACTTCGTGATAGTTTATGCAATTGGTAATCCTTGAAACGAAATGTAAAGAAAGCGAATGATTCGTACTCGTAATATAATAGCAGAGAGCATTTTGTCACGGGCTGAGACTTAGTTGCGAAACGGCTGGCGTTTGAGGACGAATTGTTACGTATGATCCTACCTACGCTGTGAGCAGAAAGGGGGAATGTTTGGTCTTCTTTTCAGGAAACGGGGAAAAGGGGGGGCATTTTTTTTTCTTCATGGTCGGCTTCCGCTTTTTTTTTTTTTTAAGTCCGTCCCGCCGCGTTCGAAAAATATCGAACTCGCTGTGCCATTGGACCAACCGACACCGTACAACCCAAAACAGCAACGCGGTTCTTCACGACCGCTCTTCCGCCTGCTACGCGGCGGATATATCGAAACTCGGATTTTGGTTGTATTTCCTCCGAAAACTGTGCCTCGCTTTCGCTGCTCTACCGCACAAACATCTTTCTTTGGCCGACGCAGTATGTTCCTTTCTCTGCTCTTGGCAATTGCGCTAACACGAGATCTGTACACCACTCAATTGTTAATAATCTCCTTCTTAACGAATCAAAGACTCAGGGGAAACCGGAAAAGATTTCTGAAAGAAGCACTCTGCGCGTACGTTTATTGTTCTTTCTATTATTTGCCGTCGCGAAGGACAAGGGTTTTACACTCAACATTGGCAGCGTGAATAACGACGCGAGACCGTGTGGTGGGGATGGGCGGAAAGCGTTGGCGCGAGAAAGAAACATATGAATGTCGATCACAGAATGTGCAATCTTACACAGCAAAAAGTCGCCCTGGTATACCAAGTTTCTAATCTGGAGGACGAGCGGAATGTAGTCGTTTTTACTTACAAAAGGAGAGTGAATTGCTTTTAAAGGCACATTGAGCAGTGGCAGTGTAAATACCCGTTTCTGTTCGTCTCGCAAAATCATAGCAATGTATCGCCTGTCGTGTTTGCACCACCCGCGGCCATTATGTGTCTGTTTCGTGTGTGGACATGCGTGTGAAGGCATTCGTCTTCTTGTTTACGTGAAATCTAGTATTCGTGGTTTGTTTTAAAGTAAGTTTCGCGAGAAAGTGTGCAGTGAATGTGTTTTTGTGATATAGCAATGTTACGTCTTCATGTGGTCGGTGAATTACTTCGTCTGTACCTCGTGAACAGCTGATCGTCGTGCGGTCGTTTTATCTTGGAGTGTAAAACTTTCAATGTTTTGATCGGAGCTCTGTGCTATCACTAGCATTGTCGCTTCGTGATTGTTACGCGAACGTTTCAGTTTCCAAGAAGGGGCTTTATTTATTATTAATGCGAAGGCAAGACTGGAAACACACTGACACGCAGGCAGGAAGTGTAATTGCTTTAGAGAATAATTGTTCTTTCTGTTGTGATGGGAAATGTAAGTTTCGTGAGCTAGTGAGAATTCTGGAGTTGGTGTTTGTCGTGGTTCATTCTAAAAATAGTCGTGCTGTGTTGTGGTGGCTTTGATAGATAAGCAATGTGAATTTGTTTTGATTTTAACAGTGTAAAACAGTGGTGAAGAGCTCTAAAAGTGTGAGTTCTAGTGCTTTTGTGTTTCGGTTTTATATACTGAAGGCATTTCATCTTATGTTTGGGTGTTTATGATCTGGAGAGAGGAGAGAATAATAACAGTGTGTTTTTTATCTTCATTGTTTTATTTGTTCTCAAACGTTTCTGTGCAGTGTAGTGTGAGAAGCCTCGAAATTATATATATTTTAAGAATTTCTTAAGTTTGTGCGAAGGAAAAAAGTGTAATGCAGACAGGAAAATGTTTCTGTGATGTAGGTGGGTTTTTTTTTTTTTTTTTTGAAGTGAAATTCAGTTAGGAAGTGCAGTGAAAGTGCTTTAGTGAAAACGTGTGTAATCCGTGATCTAGTAAGGCCGTAAAGGGATGTATTGTTGTGTGATGTGTTGTTAACTTGAGCAAATTCATCTTAGGTTTTCTGATAATTTTCTAATTTATGTTTCCCAAACAAGTGTCGTGAGTGGTGTTGGGTTTGTGAGCAGTGTATTCGTTTGATAGGGAAATGCCGTCTCTTTCGTGTTCTGATGATTCTGATTTACTTTGTAGTGCAGGTTAGGTTAGCTGTGCTGAGGTTAGGTTAGGTTAGGTTACGTGAGCTGGGGTTAGTGATTCTTTCCACTAGTTATACCGAAAGGGGTCTGTATTTGCAAACTGGTGAGAATGTTCTTTGTGTAAATATGTGCTTTTTGCAGCTCATCTGTAGCCGCTGCCGAGTAAGCAAGCAGTGACGAGACGGTGTCATCAAGCAATTGCACTTCAGTCGCAGCCGAAAAAAAAAGGAAATAAAGATTAAAAAGAAACCCTAAAACTCATCCTTGTCCCCTTAAATGTATGTATTTTCGCAGCAGCAAAAGCAGCCGCCGCCGCCGCGTCGCCTGCCAGTGCTCCAGGTATAATTTAATGCATCTGTAAGAAAGTGAATAATAGTGCTAATTGCCAGATATTACGCCTCATGCGTATAGTGCAGCAGGAAAGTTTAGGTTATGAACATCAGGAGCTTTTTGAAGTGTGAATATTTACAAGAATTGGTAATCCTTGGAACGAAATGAAAGAAAACGAATGTTTCGCACTCGTAATAAGCCGCCGCCGAGTCGCCTGCCAGTGCTCGAGGTATAATTTAATGCATCTGTAAGAATGAGAATAATAGTGCTAATTGCCAGATATTACGCCTCATGCGTATAGAGCAGCAGGAAAGCTTAGGTTATGAACATCAGTGAGCTGCTGTTTTATTACGTAGGTTAGGCAATCGAAGCGAGGTGAGAAACCCTAGGTTATGAATGTGCAGGTTACTCATGTGATAGTTTACAAGAATTGGTAATCCTTGAAACGAAATGTAAAAAAAACGAATGATTCGCACTCGTAATATTCCGACTGATAGCAGAGCCGCCGCCGAGTCGCCGTATAATTTCATGCATCTGTAAGAATGCGAATAATAGTGCTAATTGCCAGATATTACGCCTCATGCGTATAGAGCAGCAGGAAAGCTAGGTTATAAAACATCAGGAGCTTTTTGAGTGTGAATATTACGTAGGTTAGGCAATCGAGGCGAGGTGAGGGAGCTAGGTTATGAATGTGCAGGTTACTCATGTGATAGTTTACAAGAATTGGTAATCCTTGAAACGAAATGTAAAGAAAACGAATGATTCGCACTCGTAATATTCCGACTGATAGCAGAGCCGCCGCCGAGTCGCCGTATAATTTCATGCATCTGTAAGAATGCGAATAATAGTGCTAATTGCCAGATATTACGCCTCATGCGTATAGAGCAGCAGGAAAGCTAGGTTATGAACATCAGTGAGCTGCTGTTTTATTACGTAGGTTAGGCAATCGAAGCGAGGGAGAAAGCTAGGTTATGAAAGTGCAGGTTACTTCATGTGATAGTTTACAAGAATTGGTAATCCTGAAACGAAATGTAAAGAAAGCGAATGATTCGTACTCGTAATATAATAGCAGAGTAGAGTATTTTGTCACGCGAAGCCGAGACCGAAGCTGCGAAACGGCTGGCGTTTGAGGACGAATTGTTACGTGTACATCTCACTCACGCTGTGAGCAGAAAGGGAATGTTTCGTCTTCTTTTCACGAAACGGGAAAAGGGGGCATTTCTTCTTCTTCATCGTCAGCTCTCGCTTTTTTTTTTTTTTTTTTTTTTAAGTCCGTCCCGCCGCGTTCGAAAAATATCGAACTCGCTAAAAGCCATTGGGCCAAACCGACACCGTACAACCCAAAACAGCAACGCGGTTCTTCACGACGCTCCGCCTGCTACGCGGCGGATATATCGAAACTGGATTTTGGTTGTATTTCCTCCGAAAACCGTGCTCGCTTTCGCTGCTCTACCGCACAAACATCTCTTCTTTGGCCGACGCAGTATGTTCCTTTCTCTGCTCTTGGCACTGGTGCCAACACGAGATTCAGTAATAATCACCTTCACCTCGTTAATAATCTCCTTCTTAACGAATCAAAGACCTAGGTGAAACCGGAAAAGATTTCGAAAGAAGCACTCTGCGCGTACGTTTATTGTTCTTTTCATTATTTGCCGTCGCGAAGGATCAAGGGTTTTACACCAACATTGGCAGCGTGAATAACGACGCGAGACCGTGTGGTGGGGATGGGCGTGGAAAGCGTTGGCGCTGAGAAAGAAACATATGAATGTCGATCACAGAATGTGCAACCTACACGCAAAAAGTCGCCCTGTATACCAAGTTTCTAATCCGAGGACGAGCGGAATGTAGTCGTTTTACTTACAAAAGGAGAGTGAATTGCTTTAAAGGCAGATTGAGCGCAGTGGCAGTGTAAATACCTGTTTCTGTTCGTCTCGCAAAATCATAGCAATGTATCGCTCGTCATGTTTGCACCACCTGCGGCCGACATGTGTTCGTTTCGTGTGTGGACATGCGTGTGAAGGCATTCGTCTTCTTGTTACGTGAAATCTAGTATTCGTGGTTTGTTTTAAAGTAAGTTTCGGGCGTAGAAAGTGTGCAGTGAATGTGTTTTTGTGATATAGCAATGTTACGTCTTCATATGTGGTCGGTGAATTACTTCGTCTTTGTACCCGTGAACAGCTGATCGTCGTGTGTCGTTTTATCTTGAGTGTAAAACTTTCAATGTTTTGATCGGAGCTTCGTGCTATCACTAGCATTGTCGCTTCGTGATTGTTACGCGAACGTTTCGTAGTTTCCAAGAAGGGGCTTTATTTATTATTAATGCGAAGGCAAAGATTCGGAAACACACTGACACGCAGGCAGGGAAGTGTAATTGCTTTAGAGAATAATTGTTCTTTTCTGTTGTGATGGGAAATGTAAGTTTCCGTGAGCTAGTGAGAATTCTGGAGTTGGTGTTTGTCGTGGTTCATTCTAAAAATAGTCGTGTGCTGTGTTGTGGTGGCTTGATAGATAAGCAATGTGAATTTGTTTTGATTTTTAACAGTGTAAAACAGTGGTGAAGAGCCTAAAAGTGTGAGTTCTAGTGCTTCTTGTGTTTCGGTTTTATATACTGAAGGCATTTCATCTTATGTTTCGGGGTGTTTGATCTGGAGAGAGGAGAGAATAATAACAGTGTGTTTTTTTTTTCTTTTATTGTTTTATTTGTTCTCAAACGTTTCGTGTGCAGTGTAGTGTGAGAAGCCCTCGAAATTATATATATTTTAAGAATTTCTAAGTTTGTGCGAAGGAAAAAGTGTAATGCAGACAGGAAAATGTTTCTGTGATGTAGGTGGGTTTTTTTTTTTTTTTTGAAGTGAAATTCAGTTAGGAAGTGCAGTGAAAGTGCTTTAGTGAAAACGTGTGTAATCCGTGATCTAGTAAGGCTCGTAAAGGGATGTATTGTTGTGTGATGTGTTGTTAACTTGAGCAAATTCATCTTAGGTTTTCTGATAATTTTCTAATTTATGTTTCCCAAACAAGTGTCGGGAGTGGTGTTGGGTTTAGAGCAGTGTATTCGTTTGATAGGGAAATGCCGTCTCTTTCGTGTTCTGATGATTCTGATTTACTTTGTAGTGCAGGTTAGGTTAGCTGTGCTGAGGTTAGGTTAGGTTAGGTTACGTGAGCTGGGGTTGGGATTCTTTCCCACTAGTTATACCGAAAGGGGTCTGTATTTGCAAAACTGGTGAGAATGTTCTTTGTGTAACACATGTGCTTTTGCAGCTCATCTGTAGCCGCTGCCGAGTAAGCAAGCAGTGACGAGACGGTGTCATCAAGCAATTGCACTTCAGTCGCAGCCGAAAAAAAAAGGAAATAAAGATTAAAAGAAACCCTAAAACTCATCCTTGTCCCCTTAAATGTATGTATTTTCGCAGTAGCAGAAGCAGCCGCCGCCGCCGCGTCGCCTGCCAGTGCTCCAGGTATAATTTAATGCATCTGTAAGAAAGTGAATAATAGTGCTAATTGCCAGATATAACGCCTCATGCGTATAGTGCAGCAGGAAAGCTAGGTTATGAACATCAGGGAGCTTTTGAAGTGTGAATATTACGAGGTTAGGCAATCGAGGCGAGGTGAGGGAGCTAGGTTATGAAAGTGCAGGTTACTCATGTGATAGTTTACAAGAATTGGTAATCCTTGAAACGAAATGTAAAGAAAACGAATGATTCGCACTCGTAATATTCCGACTGATAGCAGAGCCGCCGCCGAGTCGCCGTATAATTTCATGCATCTGTAAGAATGCGAATAATAGTGCTAATTGCCAGATATTACGCCTCATGCGTATAGAGCAGCAGGAAAGCTAGGTTATGAACATCAGTGAGCTGTTTTATTACGTAGGTTAGGCAATCGAAGGAGGTGAGAAAGCTAGGTTATGAAAGTGCAGGTTACTCATGTGATAGTTTACATAATCCTTGAAACGAAACGTAAAGAAAGGAATGATTCGTACTCGTAATATAATAGCAGAGTAGAGTATTTTGTCACGCGAATCCGAGACCGAAGCTGGAAACGGCTGGCGTTTGAGGACGAATTGTTACGTGTACATCTCACTCACGCTGTGAGCAGAAAGGGGAATGTTTCGTCTTCTTTTCACGAAACGGGAAAAGGGGGGCATTTCTTCTTCTTCATCGTCAGCTCTCGCTTTTTTTTTTTTTTTTTTTTTAAGTCCGTCCCGCCGCGTTCGAAAAATATCGAACTCGCAAAAAGCCATTGGACCAAACCGACACCGTACAACCCAAAACAGCAACGCGGTTCTTCACGATGCTCTCGCCTGCTACGCGGCGGATATATCGAAACTCGGATTTTGGTTGTATTTCCTCCGAAAACCGTGCTCTCGCTTGCGCTGCTCTACCGCACAAACATCTCTTCTTTGGCCGACGCAGTATGTTCCTTTCTCTGCTCTTGGCACTGGAGCCAACACGAGATTCAGTAATAATCACCTTCACCTCGTTAATAATCTCCTTCTTAACGAATCAAAGACCTAGGTGAAACCGGAAAAGATTTCGAAAGAAGCACTCTGCGCGTACGTTTATTGTTCTTTTCATTATTTGCCGTCGCGAAGGACAAGGGTTTTACACCAACATTGGCAGCGTGAATGACGACGCGGACCGTGTGGTGGGGGATGGGCGTGGAAAGCGTTGGCGCGAGAAAGAAACATATGAATGTCGATCACAGAATGTGCAACCTACACGCAAAAAGTCGCCCTGTATACCAAGTTTCTAATCCGAGGACGAGCGGAATGTAGTCGTTTTACTTACAAAAGGAGAGTGAATTGCTTTAAGGCACATTGAGCGCAGTGGCAGTGTAAATACCTGTTTCTGTTCGTCTCGCAAAATCATAGCAATGTATCGCTCGTCGTGTTTGCACCACCTGCGGCCGACATGTGTTCGTTTCGTGTGTGGACATGCGTGTGAAGGCATTCGTCTTCTTGTTACGTGAAATCTAGTATTCGTGGTTTGTTTTAAAGTAAGTTTCGCGTAGAAAGTGTGCAGTGAATGTGTTTTTGTGATATAGCAATGTTAGTCTTCATATGTGGTCGGTGAATTACTTCGTCTTTGTACCTCGTGAACAGCTGATCGTCGTGTGTCGTTTTATCTTGAGTGTAAAACTTTCAATGTTTTGATCGGAGCTCGTGCTATCACTAGCATTGTCGCTTCGTGATTGTTACGCGAACGTTTCCGTAGTTTCCAAGAAGGGGGCTTTATTTATTATTAATGCGAAGGCAAAGATTCGGAAACACACTGACACGCAGGCAGGGAAGTGTAATTGCTTTAGAGAATAATTGTTCTTTCTGTTGTGATGGGAAATGTAAGTTTCGTGAGCTAGTGAGAATTCTGGAGTTGGTGTTTGTCGTGGTTCATTCTAAAAATAGTCGGTGCTGTGTTGTGGTGGCTTGATAGATAAGCAATGTGAATTTGTTTTGATTTTTAACAGTGTAAAACAGTGGTGAAGAGCTCTAAAAGTGTGAGTTCTAGTGCTTCTTGTGTTTCGGTTTTATATACTGAAGGCATTTCATCTTATGTTTCGGGGTGTTTGCGATCTGGAGAGAGGAGAGAATAATAACAGTGTGTTTTTTTTATCTTTCATTGTTTTATTTGTTCTCAAACGTTTCGTGTGCAGTGTAGTGTGAGAAGCCCTCGAAATTATATATATTTTAAGAATTTCTTAAGTTTGTGCGAAGGAATTGTGCGAAGGAAAATGTTTCGTGATGTAGGTGGGTTTTTTTTTTTTTTTTTGAAGTGAAATTCAGTTAGAAGTGCAGTGAAAGTGCTTTAGTGAAAACTGTGTAATCCAGATCTAGTAAGGCTGTAAAGGGATGTATTGTTGTGTGATGTGTTGTTAACTTGAGCAAATTCATCTTAGGTTTTCTGATAATTTTCTAATTTATGTTTCCCAAACAAGTGTCGTGAGTGGTGTTGGGTTTGTGAGCAGTGTATTCGTTTGATAGGGAAATGCCGTCTCTGTGTTCTGATGATTCTGATTTACTTTGTAGCAGGTTAGGTTAGCTGTGCTGAGGTTAGGTTAGGTTAGGTTACGTGAGCTGGGGTTGGGGTGATTCTTCCTACTCAGTTATACCGAAAGGGTCTGTATTTGCAAAACTGGTGAGAATGTTCCCCAGTAACACATGTGCTTTTGCAGCTCATCTGTAGCCGCTGCCGAGTAAGCAAGCAGTGACGAGATTTCCGGTGTCATCAAGCACCGTACTTTCAGTCGCAGCCGAAAAAAAAAAAAGGAAATAAAGATTAAAAGAAAACCCAAAAACTCATCCCTTGTCCCCTTTAAATGTATGTATTTCTCGCAGCAGCATAGCTTGCGCCGCCGCCGCCGTCGCCCGCCAGTGCTCCAGGTATAATTTAATGCATCTAAAAGAAAGCGAATAAGAAAAGCACTGCCAGATATTACGCCTCATGTATAGTGCAGCAGGAAAGCTTAGGTTATGAACATCAGGGAGCTGAAGTGTGGAATATTTACAAGAATTGCAATCCTTGGACCGAAATGTATAGAAAATTTAGATGATTCGCACTCGTAATAAGCCGCCGCCGAGTTGCCTGCCAGTGCTCGAGGTATAAATTTAATGCGTCTGTAAGAATGAGTAATAATAGTGCTAATTGCCAGATATTACGCCTCATGCGTATAGAGCAGCAGGAAAGCTTAGGTTATGAACATCAGTGAGCTTCGTTTTATTACGTATGGTTAGGCAATCAGCGGAGGTGAGAAAGCTAGGTTATGAAATGTGCAGGTTACTCATGTGATAGCTTACAAGAATTGGTAATCCTTGAAACGAAATGTAAAGAAAACGAACGATCTGGCACTCGTAATATTCCGACTGATAGCAGAGCCGCCGCTGAGTCGCCGTATAATTTCACGCATCTGTAAGAATGCGAATAATAGTGCTAATTGCTGATATTACGCCTCATGCGTACAGATGTTATGCAGGTTTGTATATGAACACTGTGATTTTTGAAGCGTGAATATTATTGCAGGTTAGGCAATCGAGGCGAGGTGAGGAGCCAGTTATGAATGCAGTATATTTCCTACGTGATAGTTTACAAGAATTGGTAATCCTTGGAACGAAATGTAAAGAAAACGGAATGATTCGCACTCGTAATATTCCGATCGATAGCAGAGCCGCCGCCGAGTCGCCGTATACTCTACTGCATCTGTAAGAATGCGAATAATAAAGCACTGCGACATTACGCCTCATGCGTATAGAGCAGCAGGAAAGCTAGGTTAAGTGAAACATCAGGAGCTGCTGTTTATTACGTAGGTTAGGCAATCGAAGGAGGTGAGAAAGCTTAGGTTATGAAAGCAGGTTATCATGTGATAGTTTACAAGAATTGTAACTCTTGAAAACGAAATGCAAGAAAGCGAATGATCTGCAATTGCAATATAACAGCAGAGTAGAGTATTTTGTCACGGGCTGAGAGACCGAAGCTGCGAAACGGCTGGCGTCGGAGGACGAATTGTTATGTGTACATCTCACTACGCTGTGAGCAGAAAGGGGGAATGCTTGCCTTTTCTACGAAACGGTGCGGGGGCATTTTTCTTTCTTACTGTCAGCTCTCGCTTTTTTTTTTTTTTTAAGTCCGTCCCGCCGCGTTCGAAAACATCGAACCCGCTAAAAGCCATTGGACCAAAACCGACACCGCCAACCCAAAACAGCAACGCGGTTCCTTCACGATCGCTCCGCCCGCCACGCGGCGGATATATCGAAACCGGATTCGCTGTATCTCGAAAACCGTGCCTCGCTTCGCCGCCCCCATCGCACAACATCTTCTTTGGCTGACGCAGTATGTTCCTTTTCGCTCTGGCACTGGTGCCAACACGAGATTCACACCACTTTCACTCGTTAATAATCTCTCTTTCTAATGAATCAAAGACGTAGGTGAAACTGAAGTATTTCCTGAAAGAAGCACTTGCGCTGCCGCGTTTATTGTTCTTTCTAATATTTGCCGTCGCGAAGGATAAGGGTTTACACCAACATTGGCAGCGTGAATAATGACGCGAGACCGTGGTGGGGATGGGTGGAAAGCGTTGGCGCCGAGAAAGGCATATGAATGTCTATCACAGAATGTGCATCCTACACGCAAAAAAGGCGCTCCGTATATCAAGTTTCTAATCCGAGGCCGAGCGACGTAGTCGTTTTACTTACAAAAGGAGTGAATGCTTTTAGCGTACATTGAGCGCAGTGGCAGTGTAAATACCCGTTTCTGTTCGTCTCGCAAAATCACAGCAATGTATCGCCTGTCGTGTTTGCACCACCTGCGGCCGACATGTGTTCGTTTCGTGTGTGGATACGCGTGTGAAGGCATTCGTCTTCTTGTTACGTGAAATCTAGTATCTGTGGTTTGTCTTAAAGTAAGTTCTGGCGAAAGTGTGCAGGAATGCTTTTTGTGATATAGCAATGCTGATAAATTCTATATGGTCGGTGAATTACTTCGTCTTTGTACCTCGTGAACAGCTGATCGTCGTGCGTCGTTTTATCTTGAGTGTAAAACTTTCACCGTTTTGATCGGAGCTCGTGCTATCACTAGCATTGTCGCTTCGTGATTGTTGGCGCGAACGTTTCTGTAGTTTCCAAGAAGGGGCTGATTTATTATTAATGCGAAGGCAAAGATTCAAAACACACTGACACGCAGGCAGTGGGAAGTGTAATTGCTTTGAGAACAACTGTCTCTTTCTGCCGTGACGGGAAATGCAAGCTCCCGTGAGCCAGCGAGAATCTCCGGAGCTGGTGCCTTGTTTGCCCATTCCCTAAAAATAGTCAAAAAGGGGTTGTGGTGGCTTGATAGATAAGCAATGTGAATTCTGTTTTGATTTTAACACAGTGTAAAACAGTGGTGAAGAGCCTAAAAGTGTGAGTTCTAGTGCTTCTTTGTGTTTCGGTTTTATATACTGGAAGGCATTTTTCATCTTATGTTTCGGGGTGTTTGCGATCTGGAGAGAGGAGAGAATAATAACAGTGTGTTTTTTTTATCTTTCATTGTTTTATTTGTTCTCAAACGTTTCGTGTGCAGGAAAAGAGAAGCCCTCGAAATTATATATATTTTAAGAATTTCTGGTTTGTGCGATGGAAAGTGTAATGCAGACAGGAAAATGTTTCTGTGATGTAGGTGGGCTTTTTTTTTTTTTTTTTGAAGTGAAATCATTAGAAGTGCAGGAAAGTGCCGGAGTGAAAACGTGTGTAATCCGTGATCCAGTAAGGCCTGTGAAGGGATGTATTGTTGTGTGATGTGTTGTTAATTTGAGCAACTATCTTAGGTTTTCTGATAATTTTCTAATTTATGTTTCCAAACAAGTGTCGGGAGTGGTGTTGTCTAGGAGCAGTGTATCTGCTTGATAGGAAATGCCGTCTCTTTCGTGTTCTGATGATTCTGATTTACTTTGTAGTGCAGGTTAGGTTAGCTGTGCTGGAGGTTAGGTTAGTTAGGTTACGTGAGCTGGGGTTAAGTGATTCTTTCCTACTCAGTTATACCTTCTCGAAAGGGGTCTGCATTTGCAAAACTGGTGAGAATGTTCTTTGTGTAACATATGTGCCTTTTTGCAGCTCATATCTGTAGCCGCTGCTGAGTAAGCAAGCAGTGACGAGACGGTGTCATCAAGCAGTCACTTCCAGTCGCAGCCGAAAAAAAGGAAATAAAGATTAAAAGAAACCCTAAAACTCATCCTGTCCCCTTTAAATGTATATGTATATTCGCAGCAGCAGGCTTGCTGCCGCCGCCGCGTCGCCTGCCAGTGCTCCAGGTACAATTTAACGCATCTGTAAGAAAGTGAACACAGTGCGCTAATTGCCAGATACTACGCCTCATGCGCATAGTGTTATGAAAAGCCAGGTTATGAAACATCAGGAGCCTTTTTGAAGGTGAATACATGTAGGTTAGGCACCGAGGCGAGGTGGAGGGAGCTAGGTTATGAATGTGCAAGTTACTTCAGGAGTAGTTTATAAGAATTGGTAACTTTAAAACGAAATGTAAAGAAAACGAATGATTCGCACTTCGTAAGGTCTCCGATTGATAGCAGAGCTGCCGCCGAGTCGCCGGTATAATTTTCATGCATCTGTAAGAATGCGAATAATAAAAAGTAATTGCCAGATATTACGCCTCATGCGTATAGAGCAGCAGGAAAGTTTAGAAGCAGGAACATCAGTGAGCCGCCGTTTTATTACGCAGGTTAGGCACCGAAGCGAGGTGAGAGTTTTGTGCTATGAAAGCGCAGGTTACTCATGTGATAGCTTACAAGAATTGGTAATCCTTGGAAACGAAAATGTAAAGAAAGGAATGATCTGAACTCGTAATATAATAGCAGAGAGTATTTTGTCATTGAATCTGAGACTGAAGCTGTGAAACGGCTGGCGTTTGAGGACGAATTGTTACGTGTACATCTCACTCACGCTGTGAGCAGAAAGGGGAATGTTTCGTCTTCTTTCACGAAACGAAAAGGGGGCATTTCTTCTTTCATCACGCCTCGCTTTTTTTTTAAGTCCGTCCCGCCGCGTCTGAAAATATCGAATCCTACTAAAAGCCATTGGACCAAACCGACACCGTACAACCTAAAACAGCAACGCGGTTCTTCACGACGCCTCCGCCTACGCGGAAGTGGATATATCGAAACCGGATTTTGGCTGTATCTGAAAACCGTGCTCTCGCTTCGCCGCTCTACCGCACAAACATCTCTTCTGGTCGACGCAGCATGTTCCTCTCGCCCGGCACTGCGCCAACACGAGATCCAGCACAATCACCTTCACCTTCGTTAATAATCTCCTTCTTAACGAATCAAAGACTCCAGGTGAAACCGGAAAAGATTTCAAAGAAGCACTTGCGCGTATACGTTTATTGTTCTTTTTTCATTATTTGCCGTCGCGAAGGATAAGGGTTTTACACTAACATTGGCATGTGAATAATGACGCGAGACCGCGGTGGGGATGCGGAAAGCGTTGGCGCCGAGAAAGAAACATATGAATGTCGATCACAGAATGTGCAACCTACACGCAAAGTCGCCCCGTATACCAAGTTTCTAACTGAGGACGAGCGAAATGTAGCCGTTTTACTTACAAAAGGAGGAATTGCTTTTAAAGGCACATTGATGCAGTGGCAGTGTAAATTGTTTCTGTTCGTCTCGCAAAATCATAGCAATGTATCGCTCGTCGTGTTTGCACCACCTGGTACGACATGTGTTCGTTTCGTGTGTGGACATGCGTGGAAGGCATTCGTCTTCTTGTTACGTGAAATCTAGTATTCGTGGGTTTGTTTTGTATAAGTTTCGCGTAGGCGTGTGCAGTGAATGTGTGTTTTGTGATATAGCAATGTTACGTCTTCTCATATGTGGTCGGTGAATTACTTTACCCTTTGTACCTCGTGAACAGCTGATCGTCGCGTTTCGTTTTATCTTGAGGCGTAAAACTTTCAATGTTTTGATCGGAGCTTCCGTGCTATCACTAGCATTGTCGCTTCGTGATTGTTACGCGAACGTTTCAGGTAGTTTCAAGAAGGGGCTTTATTTTATTATTAATGCGAAGGCAAAGATTCGAAACACACTGACACGCAGGCAGGGAAGTGTAATTGCTTTTAGAGGTCAATTGTTCTTTCTGTTGTGAAAGCCTGTGAGCCAGTGAGAATTCCTGGAGTTGGTGCTTGTCGTGGTTCATTCTAAAAAATAGTCGTGCTGTGTTGTGGTGGCTTGATAGATAAGCAATGTGAATTCTGTTTTTGATTTTAAATAGCAGAAACAGTGGTGAAGAGCTCTAAAAGCGTGAGTTCTAGTGCTTCTTGTGTTTCGGTTTTATATACTGAAGGCATTTCATCTTATGTTCTGGGGTGTTTATGATCTGGAGAGAGGAGGAGAATAATAACAGTGTGTTTTTTTTTTATCTTCATTGTTTTATTTGTTCTCAAACGTTTCGTGTGCAGTGTAGTGTGAGAAGCCTCGAAATTATATATTTTAAGAATTTCTTAAGTTTGTGCGAAGGAAAAAAGTGTAATGCAGACAGGAAAATGTTTCTGTGATGTAGGTGGGTTTTTTTTTTTTTTTTTGGCTGAAATTCAGTTAGAAGCGCAGTGAAAGTGCTTTAGTGAAAACGTGTGTGTAATCCGTGATCTAGTACAAGGCCTGTAGAAGGATGTATTGTTGTGTGATGTGTTGTTAACTTGACAAATTCATCTTTAGGTTTTCTGATAATTTTCTAATTTATAGTTTCCCAAACAAGGTCGTGGAGTGGTGCTGGGCTCAGAGCAGTGTATCTGCTCTGATAGGAAATGTCTCTTTTCGTGTTCTGATGATTCTGATTTATCAGTGCAGGCGAAGAAGCTGTGCTGGAGGTTAGGTTAGGCTAGGCTACGGAGCTGGGGCTACAAGTGATTCTTCCCACTAGTTATACCGAAAGGGTCTGCATTTTGCAAAACTGGTGAGAATGTTCCTGTGTAACACATGTGCTTTTGCAGCCATCCGTAGCCGCCGAGTAAGCAAGGTGACGAGACGGTGTCATCAAGCAATTGCACTTCAGTCGCAGCCGAAAAAAAAAAAAAGGAATAAAGATTAAAATAAACCCTAAAATCATCCTTGTCCCCTTAAATGTATGTATTTTCGCAGCAGGCATAGCCAGCCGCCGCCGCGTCGCCTGCCAGTGCCCAGGTATAATTTAATGCATCTGTAAGAAAGCAGGAATAATAGTGCTAATTGGTTAGATATTACGCCTCATGCGTATAGTGTTAAGTGGAAAGCCAGGTTATGAACATCAGGAGCTTTTTAGCGGTGGAATATTTCTACAAGAATTGGTAATCCTGAACGAAATAAAGAATGAATGATTCGCACTTTTGTTGTTGCCGAGTCGTTTGCCAGTGCTCGAGGTATAATTTAATGCATCTGTAAGAATGAGAATACAGTAAGCACTGCTGATATTACGCCTCATGCGTATAGAGCAGCAGGAAAGTTAGGTTATGAAATATCAGTGAGCTGCCGTTTTATTACGCAGGTTAGGCACCGAAGCGGAGGTGAGAAAAGCCAGGTTGCGATCGTGCAGGTTACTTGGCGTGATAGTTTATAAGAATTGGTAATCCTTGGAAACGAAATGTAAAGAAACGAATGATCTGCACTCGTAATATCTCCGACTGATAGCAGAGCTGCTGCCGAGTCGCCGTATAATTTCATGCATCTTAAGAATGCGAATAATAGTGCTAATTGCTGATATTACGCCTCATGCGTATAGAGCAGCAGGAAAGCTTAGGTTATAACATCAGGAGCTTTTTTGGCGTGAAGACATGTAGTTAGGCAATCGAGGCGAGGTGAGGGAGCCAGGTTATGAATGTGCAGGTTATCATGTGATAAGCAGCTTGCGCGTTCGTAATCCTTTTTGAAACGAAATGTAAAGAAAACGAATGATTCGCACTCGTAATATTCCGACTGATAGCAGAGCCGCCGAGTCGCCGTGATAATTCTGCGCATCTGTAAGAATGCGGGAATACCATGAAAAGCACTGTCAGATATTACGCCCATGCATAGAGCAGCATGGAAAGCTTAGCTATGAACATCAGTGAGCTGTTTTATTACGTAGGTTAGGCAATTTCGAAGCGAGGTGGAGAAAGCTAGGTTATGAAAGTGCAGGTTACTCATGTGATAGTTTACAAGAATTGGTAATCCTTGGAAACGAAATGTAAAGAAAGCGGAATGATTCGTACCGTAATATAACAGCAGAGTAGAGTATTTTGTCACGCGGCCGAGACTGGCTGCTGGAAACGGCTGGCGTTTGAGGACGAATTGTTACGTGTACATCCTTACCACGCTGGGGAGCAGAAAGGGGAATGGTTTCTGTCTTCTTTTCACGAAACGGGAAAAGGGGGCATTTCTTCTTCACTCGTCAGCTCCGCTTTTTTTTTTTAAGTCCGTCCCGCCGTTCGAAAAATATCGAACTCGCTAAAGCCATTGACCAAACCGACACCGCATAACCCAAAACAGCAACGCGGTTCTTCGACGATTTGGGCTCCGCCTGCTACGCGGCGGATATATCGAAACTCGGATTTTGGGTTGTATTTCCCTCCGAAAACCGTGCTTCCCGCGCTTCGCTGCTCTACCGCACAAACATCTCTTCTTTGGCCGACGCAGTATGTTCCTTTCTGCTCTGGCACTGGTGCCACACGAGATTCAGTAATAATCACCTTTCACTCGTTAATAATCTCCTTCTTAACGAATCAAAGACTCCAGGTGAAAACCGGAAAAGATTTCGAAAGAAGCACTCTGCGCGTACGTTTATTGTTCTTTCTTATTATTTGCCGTCGCGAAGGACATGGTTTCATACCAACATTGGCAGCGTGAATAATGACGAGACTGCGTGGTGGGGGATGGGCGGGAAAGCGTTGGCGCTGAGAAAGAAACATATGAATGTCGATCACAGAATGTGCAAACTACATTAAAAGTCGCCCCGTATACCAAGTTTCTGTAATCCGAGGACGAGCGGAATGTAGTCGTTTTACTTACAAAAGGAGTGAATTGCTTTAGCCGCACATTGAGCGCAGTGGCAGTGTAAATACCTGTTTCGTTCGTCTCGCAAAATCATAGCAATGTATCGCTCGTCGCGTTTGCACCACCTGCGGCCGACATGTGTTCGTTTCTGTGTGTGGACATGCGTGAAGGCATTCGTCTTCTTGTTACGTGAAATCTAGTATTCGTGGTTTGTTTTGAAGCAAGTTTCGCGTAGAAAGTGCAGTGAATGTGTTTTTGTGATATAGCACGTTACGTCTTCATATGTGGTCGGTGAATTACTCGTCTTTGTACCCTGCTGTGAACAGCTGATCGTCGCGTCGTTTTATCTGAGGTAAAACTTCAATGTTTTGATCGGAGTTTCAAAGCATTACTAGCATTGTCGCTTTCTGTGATTGTTACGCGAACGTTCTTCCGTAGTTTCCAAGAAGGGGGCTTTGATTTATTATTAATGCGAAGGCAAAGATTCAAACACACTGACACGCAGGCAGGGAAGTGTAATTGCCGAGAATAATTGTTCTTTTCTTGTTGTGATGGGAAATGTAAGTTTCGTGAGCTAGTGAGAATTGGAGTTGGTGTTTGTCGTGCCCATTCTAAAAAATAGTCGTGTACTGTAGTTGTGGTGGCTTGATAGATAAGCAATGTGAATTTGTTTTTGATTTTAACAGTGTAAAACAGTGGTGAAGAGCTCTAAAAGTGTGGGAGTTCTAGTGTTTCTTGTGTTTGGTTTTATACTGAAGGCATTTCATCTTATGTTTCGGGGTGTTTGTGATCTGGAGAGAGGAGAATAATAACAGTGTGTTTTATCTTCATTGTTTTATTTGTTCTCAAACGTTTCGTGTGCAGTGTAGTGTGAGGCTCCTCGAAATTATATATATTTTAAGAATTTCTTAAGTTTGTGGGAAGGAAAAAAGTGTAATGCAGACAGGAAAATGTTTCTGGGATTTCGGTGGGTTTTTTTTTTTTTTTTTTTTTTTAAGTGAAATTCAAAGTTAGAAGTGCAGGAAAGTGCTTTAGTGAAAAAAATGTGTGTAATCCGTGATCTAGTAAGGCTCTGTAAAGGGATGTATTGTTGTGTGATGTGTTGTTAACTTGGAGTAAATTCATCTTAGGTTTTCTGATAATTTTCTAATTTATGTTTCCCAAACAAGTGTCGTGGAGTGGTGTTGTCGGTGGAGCAGTGTATTCGTTTGATAGGAAAATGCTGTCTCTTTCTGTGTTCTGATGATTCTGATTTACTTTGTAGTGCAGGTTAGGTTAGCTGTGCTGAGGTGTTAGTTAGGTTAGGTTACGTGAGCTGGGGGTTAGTGATTTTTTCTCACTCAGTTATACCGAAAGGGGCTCGTATTTGCAAAACTGGTGAGAATGTTCTTCGTGTAAATACATGCTTTTGCAGCTCATCCGTAGCCGCTGCCGAGTAAGCAAGCAGACGAGACGCAGCCACAAGCAATTGCACTCAGTCGCAGCCAAAAAAAAAAAAAAAGGAAATAAATAAAAGAAACCCTAAAACTCATCCTTGTCCCCTTAAATGTATGTATTTTGCAGCAGCAGAAGCAGCCGCCGTCGCCTGCCAGTGCTCCAGGTATAATTTAATGCATCTGTAAGAAAGTGAATAATAAAGCACTGCCAGATATTACGCTCATGCGTATAGTGCAGCAGGAAAGCTATAGCTATAACATCAGGAGCTTTTTTACGTGAATATTACGCAGGTTAGGCAATCGAGGCGAGGTGAGGAGCTAGGTTATGAAATGTGCAGGTTACTCATGTGATAGCTTACAAGAATTGCAATCCTTGGAACGAAATGTAAAGAAAACGAATGATCTGCACTGCGTAATATTCCGACTGGATAGCAGAGCCGCCGCCGAGTCGCCGTATAATTTCCGCGCATCTAGAATCATCGCGAATAAGAGTGCTAATTGCCAGATATTACGCCTCATGCGTATAGAGCAGCAGGAAAGCTTAGGTTATGAACATCAGTGAGCCGCTGTTTTATTACGTAGGTTAGGCAATCAGCGAGGAGAAAGCTAGGTTATGGTATTTGCGGTTATCATGTGATAGTTTACAAGAATTGGTAATCCTTGAACGTGAAATGTAAAGAAAGCGAATGATTCGTACTGTAATATAATAGCAGCGTAGAGTATTTTGTCACGCGAATCCGAGACCGAAGCTGTGAAACGGCTGGCGTTTGAGGACGAATTGTTACGTGTACATCTCACTCACGCTGTGAGCAGAAAGGGGAATGTTTCGTCTTCTTTTCACGAAACGGGAAAAGGGGGGCATTTCTTCTTCTTCATCGTCAGCTCTCGCTTTTTTTTTTTTTTTAAGTCCGTCCCCCCGCGTTCGAAAAATATCGAACTCGCAAAAGCCATTGGACCAAACCGACACCGTACAACCCAAAACAGCAACGCGGTTCTTCACGATTGCTCTCCGCCTGCTACGCGGCGGATATATCGAAACTCGGATTTTGGTTGTATTTCTCCGAAAACCGTGCTTCGCTTGCGCTGCTCTACCGCACAAACATCTCTTCTTTGGCCGACGCAGTATGTTCCTTTCTCTGCTTTTGGCACTGGTGCCAACACGAGATTCAGTAATAATCACCTTCACCTCGTTAATAATCTCCTTCTTAACGAATCAAAGACCTAGGTGAAACCGGAAAAGATTTCGAAAGAAGCACTCTGCGCGTACGTTTATTGTTCTTTTCATTATTTGCCGTCGCGAAGGACAAGGGTTTTACACCAACATTGGCAGCGTGAATGACGACGCGTGACCGTGTGGTGGGGGATGGGCGTGGAATGCGTTGGCGCGAGAAAGAAACATATGAATGTCGATCACAGAATGTGCAACCTACACGCAAAAAGTCGCCCGTATACCAAGTTTCTAATCCAAGGACGAGCGGAATGTAGTCGTTTTACTTACAAAAGGAGAGTGAATTGCTTTAAAGGCAGATTGAGCGCAGTGGCAGTGTAAATACTGTTTCTGTTCGTCTCGCAAAATCATAGCAATGTATCGCTCGTCCTGTTTGCACCACCTGCGGCCGACATGTGTTCGTTTCGTGTGTGGACATGCGGTGAAGGCATTCGTCTTCTTGTTACGTGAAATCTAGTATTCGTGGTTTGTTTTAAAGTAAGTTTCGGGCGTAGAAAGTGTGCAGTGAATGTGTTTTTGTGATATAGCAATGTTACGTCTTCATATGTGGTCGGTGAATTACTTCGTCTTTGTACCTCGTGAACAGCTGATCGTCGGGTGTCGTTTTATCTTGCGTGTCAAGCTTTCGATGTTTTGATCGAGCTCGTGCTATCACTAGCATTGTCGCTTCGTGATTGTTTCGCGAACGTTTCCGTAGTTTCCAAGAAGCGGGCTTTATTTATTATTAATGCGAAGGCAAAGATTCGAAACACACTGACACGCAGGCAGGAAGTGTAATTGCTTTAGAGAATAATTGTTCTTTCTGTTGTGATGGGAAATGAGTTTCGTGAGCTAGTGAGAATTCTGGAGTTGGTGTTTGTCGTGGTTCATTCTAAAAAATAGTCGTAGGATGTGTTGTGCGTGGCTTGATAGATAAGCAATGTGAATTTGTTTTGATTTTAACAGTGTAAAACAGTGGTGAAGAGCTCTAAAAGTGTGAGTTCTAGTGCTTCTTGTGTTTCGGTTTTATATACTGAAGGCATTTCATCTTATGTTTCGGGGTGTTTATGATCTGGAGAGAGGAGAGAATAATAACAGTGTGTTTTTTTATCTTCATTGTTTTATTTGTTCTCAAACGTTTCGTGTGCAGTGTAGTGTGAGAAGCCCTCGAAATTATATATATTTTAAGAATTTCTTAAGTTTGTGCGAAGGAAAAAAGTGTAATGCAGACAGGAAAATGTTTCTGTGATGTAGGTGGGTTTTTTTTTTTTTTTTTTGAAGTGAAATTCAGTTAGGAAGTGCAGGAAAGTGCTTTAGTGAAAACGTGTGTAATCCGTGATCTAGTAAGGCTCGTAAAGGGATGTATTGTTGTGTGA
>CAXIVR010001205.1:0-48596 GCA_964035755.1 Teleogryllus oceanicus
CGGATGTTCTTTCATTTCCGATATGTAGTGGGTTGTAACTCCTGCTTCGATTTCCTGTTTTAGGATGGTCAGGTCTGCACTGTCATGTAACCCTCTGATTACTAGTTGGTGACGGCGTTCCTCTGTTGCCCGACGGAAAAAGTGTTGGGCATGTCTGTTTAGGGATTGCATTCTTTCCAATTCTTTTATAATGGTGGTATGGTTCTGAATACATGCTGGTTTTAGTGTCAAAAAGGCTGGGGTCACCGTGCCCCTTGGGATCTGCTTCAATTTCGGTTTTAATAAGTTTAGAATTGGGTATCGACCGGCATTTGAATGCAAATTTCACCCCGATTTCTCGAGGGGAATTGCAGGGGCGCGTTTGTTGCTGCGGCAGTGAGCCCCAGTGGGCAGTGGAGCGCCTTGGGCGGGCGCGTTTTGAGACGCGATGGCAGGGGCACCGCTTTGCATTTGGGCAGATTGGGGGAGCACCTTTTGGGGTACGCGCGGAGTTGCGGTTCTCGGAGTTAGGATTTGATACCGGTTGCTAAGGGTATAGCGTTTTGGTGAAGCCAGGCCTGGGTTTTGGCATCTGTTTGGGAGCCTGAAAGCTTTCCACTATTGCCCATCCTGGGCGCGTTCCTCCTCTGTGAGAATAATTTCAGATGACTGTTCTTCACTTCTACGCTTGAATGTGTAGTCGTTTCGGTTGGAATTACTTCGTCTCCCGATTTAACGGGGGTGGTCTCCACGGAGCTCATTTTTCCAGAAACGTCACTAATGGCTGAAAGGGACGCGTCCGACTGGCTTGTGGGCAAAGTGGGGGTTGTGAGGCGGGAGTTAGTATCACCAGCAGGTTGCGCCGCTATTAGGCTTGGAACAGACTCGCCGTTTTGTTCTTTGCAGCTGTCAGGGACTGAAGTTGCACCATGATGGCGGCGTTCCGCGGCAGCAGCTGCAGCAGCAGCTGTGGCAGCCTCGGCTGTTTCCCTGCGTACTTGCTCAATATTGGCTGCAAGGGTTGGATCGTAATAACGTTTGATAATACATGTATGTCCTAAACGGTTGTCAATGTATTTGCAACCAGGACAGCGGTTTCGTGATGGAGTTCTAGTAAATGAATTTGAACGGGCTGATTTTGCCAATGACCTGGATCTTGTGAGTATAGGACTCCCGTCGGGGGTGCCTTCCCCGTCTTGCATTTAACTAGAGATATTGTATCTCATTAGAACAATAATATTTATATTAATAGATATTTTAGAACTGCGATAACCTAATACTTGTTAATTGGCACGTAATTTGTAAGATCTATAGTAAAATGAACAATTTTAAACCTTTTATATGTAAGCTAGTATCTAATAACTAAATGTAGTAGTTGTGCAAGAGCCTAAAGTACTCAATGACCACCAGCTGTATTCTAATGACAACACAGTTAGTCAAAATACACATAAACACCTAAACATGAGGTCCAATTCCAGTTTGTACACTTAACAGATTGTATGCCTAACACGTTTTACATACCTAACCATTTGAATTTCACTATCCTGGATTTAACACTTAAATCTGATGCATTTGATACCTAGCTACAATTTACGCAATAGCTATTAAATTAAAGGTTTTTACAAAATGTACGTTACAGATGAACAGTGCTCAAACCCGTGCAAACTAGAGTTCACACAAATTCACACGAAAGAATATGTACGTAAGTCAATGTTTGTTTGAAAACTTCGCAAAAACTTTGTACTACAGAGTAAAGAGTGCAGAGGCAGCTGAGCTCAACCTCTGCACTTAATTAACGTAAAAACTTACACAGTAAACGCGACAAAACGCGGTACACACACATAAATACTAGCGAGAACTGTCGCGGTCGGTCGCGGTCTCTGATTGGCTTAGACATTCCCAAGGTCACGGCCTACTTGTATGAGGCAAGCACGAAAGGATTTTGTAGTGCGCGCGAGCGACACAGATTTTATAATACGCGCGAGTGGCACAGATTCTATAGTACAGAGTGCAGAGGGAGCTAAGCTCAACCTCTGCACTTAATTAACGTAAGAACTCGCACAGTAAACGAAGCACTACGCGGTACACACACATAAACACTAGCGAGAACGGTAGCGGCCTCTGATTGGCTCAGAAACTCCCAAGGTCACGGCCCGTTCGCGAACAGCACAGCTACGTCCGACGCGCGCGATCTCGACGCGAACTCCGGAACGCCGCGCGCGCGAAGATCGGTGTCCGAGAGGGAGGGAGAGCGCGCGCCGACATGATGTCTTTAGTTTCCACGGCCTGTTCCGGGTGGAGCTCTTCCGCTTTGTTTTGTAATGTTCATTGCTTTTTCCATTTTTTTCGCGGGCGCCCTATGATTGTCTAATGTTGGGCTCCCGTGGTGTTTTATTGGCAATCTTTTTGCAATTGTTTGTTTGGCTGCTCCCTTTTTGTGAAGTTCTTTAGTCATTTCCCGTTTCGCACACGCTACCGGTCTCTTTTTTTAATGTGTTTATTTTTTATTTTTTTGATTAGTACACGTATATTTTTAAACAATATTTAAGCCCATTTTATACAAAAACCATTTTTTTAAATCTAAGTTTAAACCTAATTAGATCTTACTACCAAGAAAAAATTAAACAGATGCAGAAAATTGAGTTATAAGTTAAGAGTAATAAAAGAGGAATTAACGAAAACTCCAAAAAGGAAAAAAAAGGAAAGTTAAACCAAAAAATTTCCCAGAATTTTAGAAGAACTGACGGGAAAACTCCAAAGCTTTGGGAAGAAAAATTAATTAAAATTCCAGGTTTTTGGGAAGAAAAATTGCCCGAAAATTAGGGTTTTTTGGAAAAAAAAGCTGGAACAAAAAGAAAACTCAGAATAATGAATTGGTGCAAGAAAAAAATTGAAAGATATAAAAAAATTTTTAAAAAACCAAAAAAAAATTACAAATCTATTTAGAAGAGAAGTTGAAATTTTTTACCCCCCAAAGGGGGTTTCAAATATAAACATCGTACATGAACCACGGAAATGGCACGGTAACCCCCCTACTAAAAAGCGGGTGTAAAAACCTTTTTTTTTTCGGGGTTTTAATTTTTTTGGAAAAATTTCCAAGGCTGCTGCAATAAACGGCTGGTCCGCAACAGATTGTGCTAGGGCCCCTGTTTTTGGCTTTTTGCGTGGTAACCCCTCCATATTCTAGAGACAACCGCCCAATGAACAGTCAAATTTTTGAGAAATTGTTAAAGAGATTGGGAAACACGGTACGGGCAAGCCCCAAGACATGTTTTTTCCCCCAGCAAAGGGAATCGTTTCAGAAGCCTGGAAAGTCTTCACGAACGGGAAAGCTGATTTTCTGTCTGGTGCGCCATTCGCACCCTTTTCCCTTCCCAAAAATTTTCCTGCAACGCAAAAACCCCCGGTGTTTTATTAAAAGGGTTTTTGCGATGCAGAAGCACAAAAACATTAAGACGGGAAAAGTCCAAAAACCTTTAAACAGCATTGTTCAAGAATTAGACTTCCAGGTTGAAAAAAGGGGAAAAAAATGAGGAGAAAAGAAAATTAAAAACCCGGCTTTGATACGGGACGAAAAATATTAAGGCAATGGTGGAGGTTGAGGAGACGCTTTTCACCCAAGGGAAAAGGGGGAAAACCCTGAGGGCGTTGTTGGGGGAATTTGGGGCCCGGAAAAACAGGGAAGTCCCCTGAAGCAAAAAGGAGAAAGCAGTCTTTTGGGAAAAACCTAGCACCCAAACCGGAACTAAAGCAGGTTGAGGGAAAGGGGGCATAAATCACCAAATCAAACAAGAGCCCCAATTACGAAATATAAGCTTTCGACACCGTTCTGATGGGCATTTACGTAGATGCCTCGTAAAGGGAAAGGGCCGGCCCTTATTTTTTGGGTTTAAAAATTAAAGGAGCATTATACAAACCCGATTTTGCCAAATCATCTCATCTTATGTCGTCCAAATGGGAAAGAACAGCCCCTAGTGACTCGGCAAAATGTTGTTGGAGAGATGGATGCCCTCCCCCCATTGGAACGGTTGCTTTCAGTCATCGTCTGCTGGTCGCTGAAAAGAAGAAGAAGAAATTTTTTTGGAATGGAATTATGAGGGCATCGGGGTGCCAGCTGGTTTTAAAGACACGGTGTGCTGAGACTCAACGAAGTGGGGTGGTTCTACATTCATAACAACATTCCCATGAATGTAATTACGGTTGACGACGTAATTTTTGATGGAGCGTACCCCGGATGTTTATAGAAAGGGGCCCGGGGCCATGCTTGGGAGAGTTTTGTTATCCGGAAAACCTTAAAGCCGTGAAACATTTCGAAATTTCCGGGCCAAAGGAGGGTCAGAGTTAAACAAAAATGCGAGAATAATGAAACATTAAAAAATGTCCGTTAAGTTAAAGGAACTTTTGGGGTTTTTTGTTCAAGTACCCCTTTTTTTTTGAAAAATGTAAACCAGCAGAACCACCACCAAATAAATTTCCCCTGAACGATTTAAAGAATCTGGTGACAGAGGCGGGGAAAGGCTTATCTCGGGAAGAGGTCATAATTTTTGAAGACCTTATACGGCGCTACCAGCATGTTTTTAAAATGCGGAAGGTGAAAAGGAAAAGACTGATATTGTTCGTCGGGGGACACCGGAAACCCCACACCGATTCGAAGCTCTGGGAAGATTCCTCTGTCAAGAAGAAAGAGGCGATGAGATTATTAAAGAGATGAAGAAGGATGGCGTAATCGAACCATCAAGAATCCGTGGGCTTTCCCGTCGTATTGGAAAAAAAAGACGGGTCGACTCGGTTCTGTGTCGATTTGACAGTCAAAAAGTAACGAAGAAGGAGGGCTTCCTTCCCCCGATTGACATGGGGAAGGTCTGGGGGCCCCCAAGATTTTCCCTGAGCCGACCGGGAAAAGCGGATACTGGCAAGTAGAATTAGACCCCGGATCGAAGAAAGAACCATCGGATCAGGTTGTTGGCATTTTAAAGAACCCCTTTTCCCGGAACCGAAAAGGTTCCAGCCATTCAAAAAGATTGATGGAAACTGTGTTTGAGGTCTTCTTGGAGATACCCCCCCCTTTTTTCGACGATATAAGGGGTTTAGGAAAATAATTCAAGATCAATCAATTTTAGAACGGGTGTTAAAGGGGGTTGGGAAGGGAACGAATTTAAACCCCAGCCAAAAAAAGCCATTTATTTCGCGGGCAGTTGAATTCCCTTTTGGCCGGGTAGTATCTGGCAGGGGAGGGGAACTGATCCGGGGGAAAAGGGTTTAAAAGCCAAAAGGAAATGGCCAGCCCCAAAAGGATAAACATGAATTGAGAAGTTTCCGGTCTATGTAACTATTATCCCCCTTTGGGGTTTTGCAAATTTGCCAACATCGCGAAACCATGACCAACCTACCGAAAAAAAAGCATGTTTAATGGGAAATTAAGTTTTCCCAACGCGTTTCAAAAAAAGTTTAAAAGACCCATGCTAGCTCCCATTTGAGCTATCCACTACCTCGGGGGAATTTACTGGATCGGGACGCAAGTAACGTTGAAAATTGGGGGTGTTTTGCAGATGCAAGAGGAAAAAGAAAAATTTGGTTATTATAGTAAAGTGCTATCAAAGCCAGAAGCAATTTTAAAAACCGAAGAAAATTACTTCGGGTGAAACCGTTGAAAATTTCCCAAAAATTTCCCTTACGGTAAATAATTTTTTGAAAATGGATCATGTTTTTAAAAAGGCTGTTGAATTTCAAGAATCCAAGGCCGTCCCCAGATGGATTAAAAAATTGCAAGAATTCACATTTGGAATAGAACTCAAAGGGGGGTAGTCCCCGGGGCCCGATCCCTTCCAGAAGACCGTCCCCTTAAAAACTGCAAACATTGTCGTCAGGGACGGGAGGACGGGATATTGTTCCCAAAGAGTGGGCCCTTAAATATTGGGGAATTGGCTGATGGAATTTCTGGAGGACTTGGATAACGAAAAAAGAAATGCGCGAGCAATTTGATTTTAAACCAAGCAAGACGAAAAGATGGGTGCACAAAGGCCGGGTTTGTTCACCAGTAATGGGACAAAAAAGAAAAAGACAAGATGAGGCAAAAAAGGGAGCCCTTTTCGAACGAATTGCCACTGACTTGGCGGGCCCATTTCCAATTTGTGATGGAAATAAATACATACCTTGACATGGATTATTTCCAAGTTTAAGCATACCCCCTACCTTCCAAAGGCCACTGCAAATTCCCCAAGTACTGGTTAAGAAGGGGTGGGGGTTTTGGGGAAACCATTGGAATTTCATTCAGATCAAGGACGGAACTTTGAATTCGTGTTTAAAGGAGGTGTGAATTTCTTGGAATTAGAAAAACAAGAACAGCCCTACATTCGCATTTTCGAGGATTGGGGGAAACCCTTGAACAGAACAAGGGGAAAAATATTTATCGAAGGTCTTTCAGATCACCAAGCGGCTGGGACCAATACATACATTTTTTTTTAGCCTCCCGTTCATCTGTTCATGGAAAACTGGGGAAAACACCCCTTAATACCCTTTCTTCGGCGGGAATTGCCTCTTGATCAAACAGTTTGGTTGTACAATAATGAAGAAACACCCGGGAAGACTTTGTAAATTACCTAAGAGGGAAAAAATGGAGTAATTTTTCCGGGGGAAAGAACCCAAAAAAAGGGGCAGGTTTGGACCAAAGACATCAAAGCTGAAGGAGGAGGTTATCAATCGGGAGATCATGTCTGGCTTTTTTAACCCCCAAGACGCCGCTTTTTGGCCCAAATTTACAACAAAAAGCGGGGGACCGTAAAAGGAAGAGGATAAATGATGTTGTCTGCCGAATTAAAAATTCCCGAAGGGAAAAACCACGAGTTGTTCTTTTCGAACCCTTGGCCCCTTGCAGGAAGAAAATGAAGATGATGATGAAAAAAAAGACCCCCAAATTTGTAGCTGGAATGAAAGGTTTTTTTTTCCCGGGGTTTATGTCTCTTATAGTGGGGCATAAAGGGGTTATGGTGTAAAATGGAGGTGCAACGGGATCTGTTTGCGTTTCCCCGGGAATATGCTTTTGGGCATTTGTCCCCCAGGATTTAGATATGCCCCAGGGGTGTTGCTGCTGATTCAAGAGAAAATAGGGAAAGGGATAGAAGAATTAAAGAACAAACAACTAGATTTTGGGGAAAGGTTCTGCATCGGGGAAGACGCCAGCCCGATATGTTTATTACCTTGTCACAAAAGGTGTCTTTCACAAGGCATCCAAAAAAATCATTGGGAAACTCTGATTGAATTACGTAAAAAGTACTGCAAGACAACGCCCAAAAGGGATTCCCATGTAAAAACGGGGATGGGGTTTTTGATGGACTGAACGGGAGAAAATTAAAGGCGGGTTGGAAGTACGGGTTCCGGTACCTGGGGTTAGATTTAGTCTGCTGCTACCATCATGGAATGTGCCATTCAAAGAAGACAATTGACTGCCACTTCTTCTTAACCTCCCTGCCCCTAGAGGCTCCAGCTGCAAGTATCGGCATGATTTCATTTAAACGCGCCCGAGACGGATCGAAACCCCAAAGTGTGATCTACAGTTTGAAAGTACGAAATGTAACGAATATTGCGTCACCGCCCGGCACCACCACGAACTACCCTTTTCTGCGGGGTTTGGGTCTTTCGCCGGCCCACGAGCTTCCTGTAAGCGCGGGTTTTGATCATTTTGCCGGCAGATTATTCCAAAAACGTGCGGGCGCCCAAAAAGGTTCGGCCACTCGCCCAGTATAAATCGCGGCGGCCGGCGACCGCGAGTCGTCTTAAGTCCGCAGTGGAAGTTAAACCCGTAATTTTGGGCCCGGGGGTACGGTGCAGTGATTGTGCTCAGTGACGGAACCGTGATCAGTGCATCTCTGTGGTCGGGACGGGGGACCAGTGCAGTGAACTGTGGCAGTACTTAGGACTGGGATTTTAAAAGAGAAGAGTAGTGTAAATAAATAATCAAAGAAGTGTAGTGTAAATAAATAATAAAATTTTTTTCCCGTTATTGTTTAAGAAACAAATAAACGTTTTTGTTAAAATAATACGAGATTTTTAATTAAAACCCTAGAGGGCGTAACAATACGTTTTTTTCCCCCATGGGGCTGCGCCCGTGTTTCATTACGTGTCACCAATGGATTCCGCCGCAGCACTAACGTTAATTCCCAAAGCTTTTTACCGGGCCTTAATTTTCATGGAGGAGGGGAAAAGCCAAATTTCGCCCCCAAATTTTTGGGGAATAGCGTCGAAGGGGGATCTGCCCAAAGGAGATGGCACTAATGACGATCGGGCAGGCGTTTAATTAAAAACCGGGGGGCCTCCCCACAAAAGTCGCCGCCCAAAAAAATGTAAAAAAAATTTTTAAATGTATTTATTTATAATGGATATTGAGTTATATTATGTAATAATCATATCAAAAAGTTTATATGACGGGTTTTACAACGTCGTTTTGTAACGCATTTTTAAACCGTTGACAGGGGAAAAAAAAGGGGTTAGGCTCCAATTTATTTCCTAAGCCCCCGCCGATATATGTGTAATTTCAAGTCGCGGTTCCCACCCGAACAAAAACAAAAGTTTTTTGTGTTCCTAAATTTTTAAAATTAAAATGCGACTTTAAAATAATTAATAAGGCCATGAGGGTTTATTTTTTTCAGGACGACGATTTCTTTTTTTGGCTACAGTTTTTTTAAAAAAGTCACGCCTCATTGCGATATTTTATTCCCCAAAGAACTTCAGCAGAAGAAATAGATTCGGTGAAAAGCTGGTTTTTTTCGAATTTTTTTTTCTTCTGTACGGTAATTAATTTCCCCCTGGGGGGAAGACCCCCTCGGCAAAACGCGTGCGTTTTACAGAAACCCAAAAAAAAGTGTGGGGAGAGAAGTTTTCAACCCCAAATCAAGGATCATTTTTTTTTCAGTGATCTCTTTTGGTGGAAAATTGTTTGAACCATCATTATTTCCACAACACAACAAAAACATTTCAAAAAAGAATTTAAAACTGCTGTTGATTTTTAATAATTTCAACTCTATCGATTTCGAGCGAATCGAAAGTACTGTATCGAGCAGATTTTTTTAAAAAGGCATCGGGGCAATTTTTCGAAAGTCTTCCAAAATGTCGCTCCCAAGATAAAGTACTATCCTGGCCCCTAGTGAAAAAAAACGTTGCTTTTCTTTCTCTCAAAAAAGGGGAAGACCCCGATTTTGAAAAACCCAATGAAAGAAAATCGACTTTTGCGTTGGCAATGTTTCCATTGAAAAAGGGGTTTTGCCCTCACCGAACTTCAATGCACTCATTATAAAATTTTTTTGAAAAAGAAAAGAGGAGAGTTTACTTTTTTTAAAAACAAATAAACCAAGGTTTTAAAATTATATGTAACGTTAACATAGCCGGGTGCAATTCAACCCCCTTTGCAATTAAAAAATTGCAGCCTTTTCCCCTTTAGAAAACCAGAGCCCGGGCTGACCGTGAATTTAAAAATTTCATTATTTTCAAATGGCGTCAAACCCCCAAAAATTTTTATGTAAAATAAATATGATCGGGAATTTTTTAAATAAAAATTTTTAAGGTTAAGGTTCCCCAAATCAGGGAAAGGAATTGTAAACCAGAGAGTGGGTATAAAATTTTTTTCATAAAAAACCATTTATTTAAAAATTATGTAAATATATTTAAAAACAAATATAAAAAAACCTTTAAAAATTTTTTTTAAAATAGCAGAAGCAAATTATACTTCCCGATTATTTTACTTTCCTTTACGAAATATTGAAACCTGGATTTGAAAAAATTTTTAAAATTTTTAAAATAACTAGGGGCCAATTCTTTTAAAATTGTAACATCATCCCAAAAAGGCATGCCAGCTATCAACAGTGAAATTTCAGCCTATTATCAAAATTGCAATTGGGGATAATAAAATGAATATCATTGATAAGTTTTTTATTAAAAAGAAAGTTTCACGGACAAACAAACCAAATCTTTTTGCTTGCTTTTTTAAAAAAACAAAATTGATATTAAACTGCATTAAAACAAACAGGTTTTACCCCGATTATACAAGTAATGAAAATAGGTAAAAAATGACCTGATTCTACTTTACCTTTATTCCGAAGCAGAGTTTTTGGGCTTAGTAGGTTTCCCTTTAAAATTTTGATATTACAGGCCATATATTCCAAAAACACAGCTTGTTGCTCAACGGATGGTGGATGGAAAAACCAAAAGTAGATCAAATCCAGAATTACTTTAACTTTTATACAGGTATTAAACATTTTTTAAAACCAAGAAAATATATTCATGTAAAAGTCTGTTCAGATTTTTAATTTTTTTTGACTCAATGATGCCAAACTTTAATTTTTAAAGGGGTCATTATCGTTTTTAAAAGGACAAATGAAATTTTTTATTAATTTCACACCCATTAGCTAACTTGTTGGGGGCCTTTTACTCCCCCATTGTTCTTTTAATTCCACCAACAGAATGTTTTTCAAAATCAATTATTTATATAACTAGAATGCAAGAAAAGTTCATTTTAAAAATTAAATTTTAAAAATTTTTTTATACACATATTTTTTTGATGAAACTTCCCGTCTACAGCAAGCAATTAAAAAGGGTCCCAACTATCTCTTTGGGAAAAACTCTTGAAATACAAAAATTGATGGCCTGCCCCTTTTAAAATCTACTACTTTGCCCTTTTTGAACGAACCTTTCTTTTCCCCCCCCTGGAGCCATAAAAAAGCTGAAGACAAAAACTCGCAGCGAGCACTGATGAAATTTCCCCGCATTAAAACTTGTTGGCGCGAAACATAAGCTAGTAGCTTTTATAGTAAAGAACTTCTGTTTATTTATTTATTTATTTATTTTTTACGTCAAAAAAAAGTTAAAAATCAAGGGATGACGTGCTATGGGGGAAAAATGAATTGTGTACATTTTCAAAAATTTTGGATCCCCACACTTAGTCTTTTACTACTTAAATTTTGAATTTTTTTAAAGGGAGAAAAAAAAAAACTCCCGGCAATAAAAATTTTATTTTCAGGGTAAACAAGCAATAAATTTTGAATTTTGAAAAGGGGGAAAAAAAAAAAAAACTCCCAGTAATAAAATATATTTTTTAAAGGGTAAATAAGCAATAAAATTTTTTTAAATTTTTTGGGGGGAAAAAAAAACAAAAAAAATCCCCTGTAATAAAATCTATTTTCAAAGATAAATAAGCAAAAATTTTTGGGCCTTTTTACTTCCCGCAAAATTCAAACAAAAATTTGAATAATTGATTTCCCATGAATTCTAGAAGACGGCCCGAAAATGAAGTTACATTTTTTGTCCAGAAGAAAACAAGGGGGCCCTTTTCCCCGCATTTGCTCAATGGATCCCGGGAAAATGGAAAAAACCTGATCGGATGGAAATATTGACCCAAAAAAATAGTACAAAGTTGTTACAGGTTTTTTTATAATTATTTTTACAGTCCAAATGGTAAATAATGCATTATGTATCATTGGTAAAAATTTAAAGTTACTTTTCTTGTGATGCTCAGTATAGACTCTAATTGTATAGAAACAGTTATGCAGCAGAAACGATTTCACGAGTGTTATAGTAATAGACTTCTGCATTTTCTGAAAAAATATTCCCGCCCTTGAGAAAGTCATTTTTGACAAAAACCACTGATTCGTAAATAAAAAAACACGGTAAATGAATTCCTAGATTAATGAAGAGAAACAATGAATCACGGGGGGGATTTAAGCCTATTCCCCAAATCTGGGAATTAAAGTTTTCCCCGAATATTTTGATATTTCCGGGGAAAAAATTCCCTTTTGGGGGGAAATTTTACACAACGAGCACTATGAAGGCTGACTGAATTTTAAAGAATTCCCGAACGCGTGGGATAAAGAACTTAATTGTGGTTCAATTCCCTTTAAATGGACGTTCCATTTAAAAATTTGACTAATTGAGAGATCTAAAAATTTTTTTGCCCCCAACATCAGTCAATGGTACACTGTTCATTTTCAATGGAGCCCGAAAATTTTTTATTTGAAATGGAAAAATGCATTAAAACCTTTTCTTTTGTTTTCTATTAATTTGTTTTTTCGGAAAACCCAAATTTTAAACATCTGATATTGTACTATTTACGGTTTTTTATTGAAAAGGATGTTCGTATCATCTTAAAGAGAACCGTTCTTCCGTTTCGAATCGTCGAGGGATATCGTTTGAGAAAAGGAACAGAAAAAAGCGCCTAAAATCGATCCTTAGGGAAATCCCATGCAACGGGCAAAGAGTCGGAAAAGGGGGCGTAATGTTCCATCATTCCAGTGGTTTTCAACTTCTGAGATCGTTGTTTTTTACGAACATAAACCAATCTAGGGGCAATACCAAGAATTCCTATGAAGGTAATTTGGAAAATAAAATGTCATGATCAATGACGTCGTTTTTAAAGATCTAAAATAATCCCAAAAGGGGCCTCGTTTGATTTAATGGGTGAGGCGGGCATCTTTAAAAGAAAATATAGCTGTTTCCGTTGATTTTGATTTTCAAAACCATGTTTGGGAATCTGAAAGCGCGTCGTGTTTAGGGGGAAAAGGGTTTCCCTTTTGTACGTAAAAAAATTTTCTCTAATATTTTTTAAAAAAATGATAGAAAAGGGAAAAGGGCGATAATTTTGAATTACATTTTGTTTCATTTTTTTAAAAGGGGGCTTAATTTTAGCTGTTTTGGAAAAAAAACTGGAAAAGTTCCCGTGCATAAAAATCATTAAATATGTGAGTTAACGGATGTATAATGGCATAGCACAAATTTTTTTAACAAAAAAAATCCGGGGGTTCATCTAAACCGGACGAATATTTATTTTTTTGTTTACCGATTATTTTGAGAATTTTATAGGAAGAAGTTTCGGGAAAGAACTTTTGTCTAAAATTTTTGGGTGAACTGGGCTGTTTTTAATTTTTGCCTGAAGGCCTTGGGGAGATCCCGGGAGCAATTTCGAAAAGTATTGGTTAAAGAGATTAGCCACTGTTGCCGGATCGTTCACATTTATATCGGTTTTTATTTTTTAAAAAAACATTTCTACGGGTTTTTTTAGTTGGGTTTGGTAGTATTTTTTTTTAATTCCACATTTTTTTAGTTTTATTATTTGAGTTCAAAATATCCCGATCCTTTTTTCCCGATTTTAGCCTGTCTTATGACTTTTCAAATTTAAAGTTTTGTTTTTTAAAATAGATAAAAATCTTTTAGATACGCCCGGGCGTTTTGAAATAAAATAGGAGTAGTTTTTTTTAACCCATGTTTAATTCCTTTTTTGATCCAAGTATTACTTTTTCGTAAATGTTTTTTTTTCTTTTGGAAAGCATAGTTAAAAAAGAAATAAAAACTTTGAGAAAAATAAATTATAAATTAGGTTCAGTTTTTTTATCAAAAAATCAGTTCAGGTTATATTATCCTTATCAGGTTATATTATCAGTTATATTATTATTATCAATATCTGTTTTAGGTTTAATTTTCAATATCTGAAGAAATGACTGAGGCAGGTTCGGTCCTTCAGGGGGGGCACCTAAAAACCCCCCAAAAAATTAGGAGGATTTTTCGTAAAAAGGGGGAAAACCCCAAAAATTTTAGAAAAGTTGTGGGGAAAACTTTTTGAAGTGGAAAAAGGGGAACAAGGTTTTGTTTCATCCTATCAGTAAAGCTATAGATCGGGATTTAGGTGCTTGTGCTAGTATTTCCCCTATACGTAGAATAAAGATGCAAAAAAGCCAAAGACCCCATAAAAAGCCCGGTAAAAAAAGGGAATATTCAAGTAAACCCTTTATCATACTCCTGTAATTATATTTTTTTAATTTTTTCCCCCAACTTTTCACTTTCCCGAAAGGCTGATTTATAGTATTTTTAAAACTTTAATACCATATTACTTTTTATACCCATTAGTAACTATTTAGATTTCACAATTTATAAGAAACAATTGATGCAATAAAACAAGATTTAGAAATAAAATTCAGACAAACACACTCCCAAAACGGTTTAAAAGTCAAAAATTTAACCCCGTCATGCATTACAGATGAAAGGGGGAATTTTAAAAACAAATCTGATATAAAAATTTCTATTCAATTTTGTACTGGGGGCACAAATCAATTAAGCTAGAAAGGAAAAGGGAATCTTTTCAACAAATCTTAGTAATGAAATTTTTTCCCCAATTCCCCAAATTAATATTCCTTTTTCTTAATCAATGAATGAGTAATTTTTTTATTGATTATTATTATTATTATTATTATTATTATTATTATTATTATTATTATTATTATTATTATTATTATTATTATTATTAATTATTATTATTATATATCAAATCAAAAACAACAACAAAAAATACTGCTTATTTTTTTTAATTTTAATTAAGCCCTCAATGTTATTAAGAAAACTTTTAATTATGACATAATTTACTGTTTTAACATTCCTTTACTTTTAATCAACTTTTCCTTTATAGATTTCAGAATTATCTTAATTAATTTTCGCTTATTCATGTTTTTGTTTTGCTGGAAATAAATTTGGTTCCATTATGACAAAATAAATTCTTCTTATTAATTCCCTCAACACTAATATCGTTTTTATACAATTTTTAATTACTTATGATATTATAAGTCAACCATTCATTCTAAGAACTTGGAAAAATTGTGAAAAGATGTAAAAGGTAAATATAGATATGTTTCGGGTTATAATAAATTTCTCACCTTTGTAATTATTAAATTATGGCATCCTACGTTAAAAAACATAAAATGGCATTTTGGTGTAATCACATCATTATTTTTTTGCTAATTTGAAATGTTCCATCATATTTAAACATTATTTAAGGGTTTATTCTTTTCTTTTATTAGAACAAGAACAACAGGTAAGGTTGCTGTCAATGAATTTGATAAGAGAGTTATACGAGATACAATCCAGCATTTTTATTCTGTTGAAAAGTTGTTCCATCATTACAAAATCACCTATTCTGCAAGAAAAAATTAATTGGAAATGGGAAAAACCCCTTGAAAAAACATTACATAGCATGGGTTTCTTTGGAAAAAAGACACAATAAGAGAGAGTTTTCTTTTGGAGGGATATATTGTTGATTGGAACTCGTTTCATTGTCCAAATGAAAATTCTACAGAGAATGGAGAGAGATATTTTATCTCAATGAATCCTGGATCGGGAGCAACCTACTTTGGAAAATGCTGGCAAGAAAAGACGTTATTGGTGTCACTGAATGGGAAGTACATCCAAAAGATTTATTGTGGCTAGTATTGGTTCCCAAAATGGATTCATGGAAGAGGCTCAATTAATATTTAAAGCCAAATCTTCAACAGAAATTATCATGTAGATAATTCAGACAATTTTCAATGATGGGTTTTTTACAAAAAAAGTTGATAATCTGCCTCCTGAATCAGTAATAGTGCTGGACAACGCTCCATATCACAGCAGACAGGTAGAAAAAGACATGCAGATATGACACCAAAATAATCATTTGGTGCAATGGTTAGAAAATAAGGGCATTTCATGTGATATGTCCATCAGAAAAGAAGCACTATTTCAAAAATTAAGGAAAATAAGCCTGCTCATAAGACATTTGTAGATGAAATCGCGGGAAGAAAATTGATTGATTGATTTTTCGTGTTTCCGGGCACGTCAACGGTTTCGGTCATTAGTCCCGTTAGTGTAGTGATGTTTTTCTCAGGAGATGGGCGATCTTCCCCGCTGGATGGCGGATCCGGCGCCGACCTACCGTCGGCGGGGGGGTTTTCCCCCCAACCAGGACTCCCCCACTAGCGGTGCACCGCGCCGGTGGGGACAAGCTCTGCTCCGACCGGTCCCCCCGGAATATGTGGTTGTGTAGTATGTTGGGTGTAAGTGTGTTTTAAGGGAGGACAGGACAAGGAAGAGGAAGGACAGATCGCGCGCGGTCCGTGGCCCGTTTGGTAGGATACTGCCCGGCATTCGCCTGGTGTTTATCGGAGAAACCACGGAAAACTACCGATCAGAGCAGCCGGCCCCCAGAATTCTCCTCCAGACAGCGACTGAATTCGACCTGGGTGAAAAGCTGGGGTCGAAATCCTGCCGCCATCAGGACTCAACCCTAGGACCCCCGGTCAGAGGCGTTGCAGTGACATCAGATCGACCATCACCATCATCATGACCATCTGATCATCAGACCTGAGCTACCGCTCCCGGTGCAGCAAGAAAAGGCCACATGGTAACTCGTCTCCCCCCATAATTGTGATTTGAACCCAAGAACTTGATGGGCTAAAATTAAAAGATATGTCAAAAAAAGCAAAACATTAAGGGGATGTGTTTCAGGATAAGATTTCTAAACTCACAAGGTCATGCGAGGAACCAAAAGGTAATGGTACATAAAATGAATTCACAGGGACCGCATTCCACGCTGATACATACATAATATTACTAACTGTTTGGAATCGACTGCAAAACATAATAATATTACTTAACTGTTTGGAATCGCACTGCAAAGCCAGCCATGTACCTGCGCGTCTTCTGTTTGGTTTTATGGCAATTGGTAAACAAACCGAATATGCGGCATTTTCTTCACAATCTTGCATTCTAAAAACACACTGTGCGCGCATAACAACGTGAAACGATTTACCAACGGAAACTTTGAAACTTTGGGGCACCGTTGAAAATAACATCGGAATTACGGGGGGTGGCCTGAAGGTCGCTGCACCTTCGCGCACAGCGCCTTTACACCCTTCGACGCTATTGGCGCAAAAGTTAGGCGCAAATGGTGGACCAAATTCAAATAAAAAGGGGACCGCAGCCTATCTAGTGACAGAGGGCTTTTTATCTGCCTTAGTCCGCTGATTGCTCCCCCTCGTCACATTGAGTTCTGGCGCTGCTCAGGGTTCTAGCTGCCCATGTTCTAGCCGCGAGCGTGGTCCTTACTGTACTGTACTGCACTGTGGTGTAGCATTTTTCGGTTGTCGTGTCAACAAACAATTGTTTCTCTTTATGTGACTACATGGATCTATTAGGCTGAGTTTTATCTGTTCAATGGACCACGGTGTACCAAGCTGGGCATCTTGATGTTAATATATTAGCGTCTTCCATTGTTCCATTATTAACGTGTGATTTATTTATTTAAAAACTAGAAAACTTCAAATGCATATGAGTCGAAATTTCATTTTGAATTTGCAGTGATCGATATAGTACAAAGATTTTGAACCGGGAAAGGGTTCTGCAGAATTGATTGGTTACTGAAAACAATAAAAATATTAACATGAACATTTCCGTTCGTATATGTATGGGCGTGCAGAAACATTTCTTGTCATATATAACTGCATGGTTTTGTAAGGGTCACTATTTTTATTTTCACTTTATTTGCGTTTCAAATGGAGGTACCTAAAACACTTTACTTTCTAAATAGACTGGATTTGAAGTTATTCAAGGTTAAATGTTCGGAAAAAAAAATCTGATTTTCCGAACTTGTTAAATCAAAACATTATTTTAAGACATTTTCTTGCACAACATAACATACTCCATCATTCGAAGTATCCCTACGTGACAGAAGATCCTCAATTGCCTTCACAATTTACCACGAATCTAAATCAGCATGGATAACTCCGTACCCAACCTCACAATGGCCCGGCTAGACTGCACTGACGCGATCGTCAGTACAGTTGGCGCCCTGGTTCCATGGGATTGTGCGAATGGAAAATGCGCTTCTTTGCACTGGGGCCCCACGCGGTCGAATGGAATACGGAAGCCGCTGAGTCCGCACCAGTGCGGGAATGGAAAACGCATATATGCCCAGCATTTACGCTCTTGCGAATACCTCCAGAGCGCTCCACTGTCTTGCGATGTTAGCGCTCCCGGTGGCTCGCTTCACGAGAAAACCCACCGAATTCGAATTTGAAAATACCTGCCAAATCAATTACCGAAAGGAGCTGGGGGTATTTGAAAAAAAATTAATAGTAAATTTAACTAATTGGTTTGTTTATGATTTACAATTTTTAAAAATGTTTTGTATTAGAAAGCAAAGTTCAAAATCGAAGTCAAAAATTAACTAAAACAATCCATTCAATTTTTATGTAGATAACCAAACAAACTTGTCAGCATTTGTTTATTCCACATTCAATTGTCCAGTGCCTGGATTGCGATAAAAGAAAAAAACAGTGATTTATAAAATCTATATCTTTTGGTATGTGTGTGTGTGTGTGTGTATATATATATATATATATATATACACACACACACACACACACACACACACACATAATATATAAAGACAGAAGTGCTTTGTCTTACAGCGCGGTAAACTGAATCTACTAAACCAATGCCGATGAAACTTTTGTGCTAACATCTTCTGAAGGTCTGGAGAACTATAGGCTATGATTTAGAACCATAAACCGTAATATATTTACAAAATAATTACATTTCTGGGTGTTTGGCATAGCTTTGCGTCGCAGATTCAATAGTGCATCAATGTGAAACTTTAGCAGCACGCCACCAGAGTATGACGTCTGAGATCTACTACTGATTTCATCAATGTCCAGAATTATTACGAAATTCATTGGAGTTGGAATAAGGTTATGTAATGTCTGTGTGTAAACGCTGGTAATTAGTTAGATCTAAATATTGGTGGAATATTTGAAAGAAATCCGTAACGAAAGTGGTAAAGATGTTAATGTCATGCATTAACTTAATGAAACCTGCATGAAACGCTCGCAATTGGCACACACTCTACAGGTTATTCGGAACTTTGGCTATTGTACACGGGATTCTCATTATTGAACCTAGATATTGAATAAAAAACCATTTTATAAAGGTTTGCCTTTGTTTGGATACTACAATATACAGAAAAGTCGGGCGACTTTTGCCGACAGCAGCGAGACTGACGATGACGGCAAAGCCGTCGAAAGCCGGCTATCTTTAAGGCTGATATGTTGACGAAGATGGCCTTTTTATTTCTTCTTATAAGAACGTCAACACTAAATCAGAATTCTACAATTCTTGGTAAATCTAAAAAAAATCTGTTTCTCAGAGATTGTGGGTGATAATTAAATTTCAAGGTTCTCAGCCCTCCTTTGAAGCATAGTAAAGAACCTTTGTTTTATTTAAAGGGAAGACAAGTATCCCCATGAAAAATAGAGTGAAAAATAATTTTTAAAAGAATACTTCCAAAGGAATTATTTTAGAAACCCAAACAAACTCCAGCACACCAAATATTGTAGTTTTTAACGAAATATGGCTATATTTATGAATGATAATTTCTTATGTTTTTTTCTGAACATAATACTGTTTCAGTTTTTGTAGCCTGTTTGTCAATATGTTAGTGAAAATTTGCAACATTACTTGTAACTTGGTTTTGGCACGTGGCACATTTTCTCCCCAAATCTCAATTAATTTCAAAATTTTTTGACATTATAAAACTAATTTTAATAGTGAAAATAACCTTGTCTTGCCTTGAACTTTTCACAATCCCATCGTGCATGTTCAAATGGGGAAAATGTAATGATGTTGAGACTAGCCTGCAAGAATTCATGGAACACGGAATTTTTATGTAATCAAAGAAAACTAGGAATGAAATAAACAATAGACAACAGCGCCGGTAATAATAATTATCAGGAAAGAATAAAAAAACATAAAGAGGGGAAATAGGCGTTATGAACAGTGAATAGAACCCTAATTCAGGAACATTTTAAAAAAAAAATCACATTATTCGAGCCAGGGGTTTCCCGGGAAAATATCATAAATTGTGTAAATTGCATGTATAACACGGCGAAGATTGAGAATATGGCACCCATTGTTGTACTTCTGTAAGTATATGACAAGACGGGTTTTATTGAATATCCAGCGAATGCCTGCATGGATTTTGGCCAAACTTTCGGAAATTATAGAAAAAAATATTTAGATCAGGGCAAAATTAGTCACAGCGCGGGGAATTTATGGGGCTGTAAAAATTAATTTTCAGTTTCATAGCATAGAGGTTTAAAGAAAGAATTGAAAGAGGTAAATGACGCCATCACGAGCTTAGAAGACGAAAAATAAAGGTTTTTGAAAAAGGAAAAAGGGAAAAGGGAATTCGGTAACGTGACAATTACCAAATAAAAGTTAGTAAATTATGAAGCTGATAGTAAGACGCAAGACGCCCGAAAACAGTGAAAAACGTAAACGTTTTCGGAACATTTCTATAGTGATGGGCATGTGTTTGAAGAAGACAGTCACATGGATTTTGTAGACCAACAATGTAAAATGTACAGACAGAGATAAGGTCGAGGTTGATGGTGAACGCACGCGTTTGATTCTATGCTAGATTTTGGAGAAATTTCGCGAAAATTATTGGCAAAATTTTTTAATTCATTTTCAGTTATGTAAATCAGTTTAGACGATGTGGAACTAAAATTTAATTCAATTTGTTTCAAAATTTCAGGGGAAAATTTGATGGATATTATTCGCGCAAGTTAGGGGGAACATGAGCGTCGTAAAATTTAAAACGTCGCGAGATATCTGATGTGTCCAAATTCAACACACAAAATTCATAAGAAATTTATTGGTCGAAAACAGGTACAGAGCTATTGTGTCGAATATCCAGGAGAATGTACAGTGAAACGTAGCCGAGTTGTCGTAACCAGAAGATGCACCACAATATCGCCGAGTCGCCAAATCTCCGTAGAGGGAAGTCCGTTGTCGCAGCACTGTCGTCGTAATCACAATCTTCACCGTATATCACGTTTCACCGACTCGTCACCTTACTCCGCCGCTCACTCTCTGTCTTCTCCCGGGCCACGGCCGGCTTATATTCGCCCGGGGCCGTGGTCCGCTGACTGGCAGGCGAGTAGGTGGAAGGTTGGGCCCGCGCCGCTCGCTCAGGCGTGGCGCGTCCGCACGCCGCCAAGCCCTTGCTGGCCGGCGCTTGTCGTTGGCCGCGCCGCCAGGGCGGTAACGCCCACGTGGCGGCACATTTAAATCTGTGCGGCCGGTCACGACACCCTCCGCGCCCAATTGCGTCGTTTGGCGCAAAACGCACCCTCCTGGTGTGGGGCGCAACCGCGTCCTGGGTGTCTCCGCGGCGTCTTCATCTACTTGGCTCGCCGACGTCCGTTGCTGGGGTTCGCTGCGCTCTTTCTCGCCGTCCCGCGGCGGCTGTTTCGCGGGATGTAAATGGTTTCATTACCTTTTGTAAAACTTTTGTTGAGACATATGGGGAGTGAGTCCACCCCGCTGGGGTTCCCCCGGGTCTCAACTGTCCCTGGTGGCGTGTCACCACCCTACCTCCGTGCGGACTGATGTCCTGTTCCTTGCGCCGTTACAATGTCCGGAAGCCACGCTGGGCTTTTTTTAAAAGAGGCAAAGACCATATCATCCACCTGGAATCTTGGTTGCGTTCCTACCGATCTGTAAGGATCCCCTGGGCTCAGCAAAGACAAAAACGTCTCGGTTGCCTCCCGGTAGTACCTCGGCAGGGCTCCTGCCGTCCGCGCCTGGCAAGGTGGGGAAGGTGGCCAAGACCCGCAGCAACGCTCTGGACCGTGCACTGCTGCGCGCGCTGCCATACCCGTTTTGGGAAGGTTCTAAAAACCCTTTTCCGCTTCCCTTTCGATTGCGGGTGAAACGGCGGGACAGACATGCTGGATCTCGTTGCTCGCGTAGAAGTTGGCAAACTTTTGGGACGTGAACGGGGTTCCGTTATCCGACACCAACGTGACCGGGAGCCCTTGGGTCACAAAAACCCTCAGGGCATTGATGGTTCGCCCCGACGTGGTGTTGGCCTTTTCCCACCACGTATGGGTAATTGGATTTGGCGTCTACTACTACAACACATCTTGCCCCAAAAAAGGGACCCGGAAGTCTATGTGCCCCCGTTCCCACGGCTCACTAGGTTCCGCCAGGGAACCAAATCCTTCCTAGGTGCACTTGATTTAATTGGCAGGCCTCGCACCTTTAAGTAACTGGTTGATGTCTGTGTTCATCCTCCCAGAAGCAGTGACGACGCGCCAGTTGCTTCGTGGGGCCCAATCCCAGGCCCCCTCATGGAGGAGGTCCAATACTGCTTCTCAGAACCTCGGGATGACGATTCTCCTGAATTCCTCTCCGGCCAAGAGGAACCCCCCTGCCTGAAAGTTAATCTGCCCTTCTTGTTATACCAAGAAGCATTGCTCCTCAAGCACCGCAAGTGGCCAGCCTTCCTACATAATTCCTCACTGTCCGTAGCCCCGGGGATCCTGTCCGTCTCCCTGTGCGATCTTCTTGGCTCCCAATGGAAATTCTGACAGTACTAAGCACTCTTCCGAGTCGATCTGTAGGCATTCTTCCTCCAACTTGTCGAACTCCAGGTCCGGGCCTCCTGGCAACCTGGATAAAGCGTCTGCATTGGCATGCTGAGTCGTGCTTCTGAAGTGAATCTGGTAATTATAGTTCGACAAGAATAGCCCCCACCTTTGCAGCTTCTTCGCTGTGTTTTTGGGGATCCGTTTTCCGGTGGAATAACTGTACTAGCGGCTTGTGATCCGTAATTATATGGAACTTACTACCATATAAATAATCGTTGAATTTTTCACCGCGAAGATTATTCCAATGCCTTTTTTCAATTTGTGAGAAATTTCCCTCTGATGTTTGTTGAGGGATTTTGACGCAAACGCAATTGGCCTCTCCACACCATTGTCGTCCTTCAGGATAATACCGCCTCGAGACCATACTCCGAGGCGTCAGCTGCACGTGGAGCTCACCCGGCAAAAAATGGTTTAACTTAGCTTTTTTCACCAGTGCCTCCTTTAACTGGCTCAGTGCTCTTTCGCAGTCTTAGACCAAAAAAATCTCACTCCTTCTTCCTTAGCTTGTTGAGGGGAGCTGCGATGGAGAAAAGTTCCTAATGAACTTATTATAATAATTTACTTTCCCAATAACCCCTTTAGGCTTCACGTCTGCTGGTGGTGAGTCGCAGGATGGTTCATGTGCTGGCTAGTGGGTGAAATGCGGGTGTCCAGCACGTGCCCCAAGAACACTACCTGGCCCTTTAAAAATCGCACTTGTCCTTATTCCCCTTTTAAACCCCATTGTGGTGGAGCACCTAAAAAACTCCCAAGTTTTCCTTTGTGCTCCTTCTCTGTGCTCCGTGACTATAATATCGTCCAGGTAGTTGCAGCAACCCCTCAGTCTCCCGTCAACTGTTCTAGGCAGCGCTGAAACAGTGCGGTGCGGAAATTTCCCACGCCGAATGGCAGCCCGTTGTACCTGACGAGTCCTAAGGGGGTGTTAATCAAAAACTTCCTTGGCGTCCTGGTCAGTGGTAGCTCTAGGTATGCGCCCCGCGGTCAATTTTCGAAAATTTTCGTCCGTTGACAATTTGTAGAACAAATCTTCCGGCTTGGGGTTTGGGATATTGTTCTACTTCCAGCTGTTGGTTCACTGTACTTTGAAATCCCTGCACAATCTAATCGAACCATTGGCTTTCTTTACTACGACCAAAGGTGTGGCCCATGGTTTTTTGGGACACTGGAGTGATAACACCATCAGCCTGCAATCTTTTCCCAGCCCTCGGCCACTTTTTCCCAAAGGGCCAGGAACTGGTCTTGCTTTGAAAGCGTGGTTTGTGCCCCTCCTTCAACTGGATGCTTGCTCGGAAGTGCCTACACTCCTGAGTCCGGGTGGGGAACACTTCTGGAAACTCCTGTTCCAGTTTTCCCCATGACCTGTGTCTCTTCTTTCTCGTTGATCTGGTTACTGAGTCTACCACTCCAAACCCTAGCTTATCAAAGGAGTCGAGGCCTAAGATGTTCGTGACGTCATAACGGTCCACCACGATCACTTCAATATCTGCATGTTCTTCTGTAAGCTGCCCCTAGCGACACTTTCCCCAGCACCTTTAAACGGGGTCCGCCGAAAGCGTAAGCCTTTTGCACCTCTGCAACCTGGGTGCCCTAATCGCCGGTAAGTTTCTAAATTGATGAGGTTACCGCGGCCCTGTGTCTAACAGAAACCTCACCGGCACTTTTCCCAGCTCAATTGTAACCATCATTTTCCCTGCTTGTGGAGTACTTGACTGATCATATCGATTTCCATGTCTTGCTCCTGTTTTTGTACCGTTACGTGGCCTCTTCTTCCGCACACTTCCTAAGTGACCACTTTCTTGCACCAAAAAAACTGGGATTACGGAACCTACACTGTTCTCTTGTATGTAACCTCACAGTTTTACACGATTTCATGATTTGCACTCTGCCACTCGTCACTGTCGCTGTTACTGCCCCTTGAACACTGGTTTGCCGCTGGGGCGGCGGTCAGCCTCCACTCACTGCGGTTGCCGCCTCTGTTTCGGTAACCCCTCTCGGCACTGTCACTACACTCACTGGTGTCACTGTCAGTCTCGTGTTCTTTTGCCGTCTTTCCACGGTGTACCAACCCACTGTTCTTGGATATGGTGCAAATGCGACTCTGCTGCGATCTGGCGAGCTGTCTCACACGTCATTTCGTATGTCTTTATAGGTTGTGACTCCCAATGACGGGTTATCACTTTGTAAGGCTTGAAACCTAATTTTCTTCCGGGGGTGTGTAGCACTACCATGTCCCTTATTAAAGTCTCCGCGTATGTTACTTTCCCTTTTTCTGATGGCGGCACCTGAACTGACAATGCCGCGCCAGCCCGGGCAATTCCGTAATCCACTCACTGTGTGTTTGCCCTCGCTTTTTCTGCACTGAAAAATTTGAATCAGCTGCAACTACATGAGGTAATTTTGTTGTGTAATTGTTTAGTTTGTCTAGCATTTCGCCCATTTGACACTGATATTTCTCTCTGGAACAGCTTTTTATTAGGTTGGTCACTCTGTTGCCTACGCAGCTCAAAAAGAACGCCTTTTCATTTTTGCGTCTTCTACCTTGGGAACACAGCAGGTGCTGCTCCAACCTGTGTATGTACTGTCCCATTCTTCGCGTCCGGGCCCGGGAAAACCCGGAACTGGAGGGAGCGGCACTGACCGCCTCCAACAATGCAGCCATCTGTGCATCCGCCGTTGCCGCTGCATCTGTTGTTGTAGTTGTCGTATTTTGGGTTTCCGCCAAGCTGCTGCTGCTGCTGTATCTGTTGTTGCTGTTGCGCATCTGTTGTGCATCAGTGAATTAAAGTTGCTATTTGCTGGGTCCATATCGTTGTTTTTCCTCATCGCCAATTTGATGTGTCCAAATTCAAAACACACAAAATTCTATAAGAAATTTATTGGTCGAAAACAGGTACAGAGCCATTGTGTCGAATATCCAGGAGAATGTCAGTGAAACGTAGCCGAGTTGTCGTAACCAGAAGATGCACCACAAATCGCCGAGTCGCCAAATCTCCGTAGAGGGAAGTCCGTTGTCGCAGCACTGTCGTCGTAATCACAATCTTCACCGTACTATCACGTTTCACCGACTGTCACCTTACTCCGCCGCTCACTCTCTGTCTTCTCCGCCACGGCCGGCTTATATTCGCCCCGGGCCGTAGGTCCGACTGGCAGGCGAGTAGGGGAAGGGCCTCGCCCTGCTCGTCAGGCGTGGCGGCCGCACACCGCCAAGCCTCGCTGGCCGCGCTTGTCGCTGGCCGCTGCCGCCAGGGGGGGTAACGCCCTACTGGGCGGCACATTTAAATCTGTGCGGCCGGTCACGAAATATCGAAAAACATTTGGGGAAAACGCGATTAGTTTCAGGAAAAAATAATTGTGAGTATATTTGGGAATTTTAAATGGATGAGTGCATCGGGGATCTGATGGCAGCTGAACGAGGACTGCATGCATGGAGACTGCAATTACAACTAGCAACGACGGCGCTACAGGAAGCGACATCGCTGCGAAAAGGGAAGGGAAGATTTGTGCAATTACTTTATTTTTTTTTCACGCGCAAGTCCGAGGAAAAGACTTGTCGAAGACCAAGTCCTGATAACTAGATTAAGAAAAGAATTATCAAAAAAGGGCACGGCAGAATGCGATTCTTGTGTGTATGAGATTTTGCATTTTATTTTCAGTGTGCATGTTTGCTTTTTTTTGTGTTGTTTATGTATTTTGTGTTGTTTTGTTTCGCAAGTCGGAGGCATATTGTATTTATGTTTGGAAGAGAAAAATCCGACATTAAATGTATGAGCATCCCATATGGCTCAAAAATTTCCTTATATCCATGCGTCGTTATTTAGTAGTTGTGTAAAATTTGACCCAGGCACGAACGAAACGGACTCTACCAAGTCCGTACGGAATGATCGCGGACCACGACCAGGTAGGATAAATAGTGATACGAGCTAGCAGAGGTACGGGCAACTGGCAAGCAAAGCTTTGTAGCACCAATTGTGTTAGAGCTAGGCAGGCAAAAATAGTTCACGTGACAGGTAAACAGAGAAAGGTATGAATAATTAGGTTATTGTGCTCGCCGGGGAGGGGGTCACTACGAGGGTAGTGAGGTAGTTAAGAGAATAAGAGAAAACAGTTGCATTGGGCGCCCAACATGCGGGCGAGAAATATATAAGGGAAATATTGTGAGTAAGTAGGAGAAAAGAGAGTTGTTGACTAGGGCCCAACGTGGGCGTAAATATAAATATAGTAAAAGAAATTCGGGAATGCAAGTTTTTGCAGAATGAATACTGGTTGGGTGCCTTTGGGAATAATTTGAGGCATTTGTAATGGAAACTGTATTATAATATGATCATCGTAATTTGAATTATTTAGAAGTTAATGAGAGAGTTTACTGTGAAATTATGCATGATCAGGAGAGTTATTGTAATCACAATAAAAGTAAAGAGAGAAATATCATTGTTTGATTTTATATATTTACTGTGCCATTTATATTGACAGTGACATTCCGGTTTCAATAAGTAACTTAAAAAATCAAACAGTTCTATTTATTACCATAACTATCCCTATAACATGTATCGCACCTTGTTTTAATAGAAAGGAAATACGAAGACCATCTCATCATGAGAAAGTGTATAAATGAAACAAAACGTTTTTTAAAACCCTTATAGGCAGAGGAAAACCTCCAATGAAGAACAATCACTACATTTTAAAAGAGAATCGACGCTTATTCGGGTTTTTTCGGCATCCTCCCCAAGCATGGAGCTATGCCGGGGGATCCCGAAGCATGGAGGTGCCATTATCAACCTCTTCCATGATCAGCAAGTAAGCTTTGTCCGCCATTGGTGGGGCCCAAAACACGTGTCTCAAACCAATACGTTCTGTTACTTCAGGCCTAACTTACAAGCTGAAAATTGATGAAACTGCGAATTCCCGCAAACGTACACACGACAAAGAAGTTCTATCAAAATCGTGTCTTGGGAATGAGCCGAACATAACCTAGCTATGCTGCCAATGTAATTGCTAGGCTACCAATTGTCTCTTCGTACAGCTCTAATCCACAATGTTCTCCGCTTTGGGTCTGCAATAAATCTTAGGGAAAAAATCCACGAAAATTAATGAATACTTAATAATAATAAATAATAATAAAATAATATAATAATAATAATAAAAAATAAATAATGAACTTACAAAGTTACTGAATGCTCCAAAGTACATGGAGTAACTTACTTGTGGAAAGTAATTTGGTTTTCACGTACGGTTTCGAGTAAATTAGCCACACAATTAAGAGCGATTTTCGTAAAATGAGCCAAAGTGAAGCTAGTGCTGGCAACATAACTGAAGGTTGGTGGTCGTTGTGCCCTTGAGCCCATTAGATTCCTTTCCCCCCCTTCGTTCGTTTCAGTTGGCTAACTTTTATATGGCTTCGACATTCCTTTGTGGGTTTGACAAAAAATAGTGCGCCGCGAGAAATAATTGATATTACTAAGTGCAATGTAATGTGCTTTTCTAAAAAATTTTTTTTCTTTATATATTACATTGAATTTACTTTTGTGTGATAAATATTATGTTTATTTTAAAACCGAGACTTGAATGCGAGATGCGTACTGAAATAAACTGAATATATTCAAACAAACTACCTGGGTCGATGGGTTTTATAGAAATAATCACTATTGTATGCTAATGGATGATTATCCGATCTGCCATCTATACAGAGTGGTCGAGGAACCTGAAAAGCAAATATCTTTCTATCTTGCTACTCATTGTAGAATTGGCTCAATGAAAATCATATATTCATTTCACAAAACATGGAAATTTATTATACAATTTAAAAAATTTTTGTATTGTATAATCCTTCCCCAATATAAAATTAAACGTTTGTCATGACTGTTCCAACCTTATGTCTTCGCGCGCTTTGGACCATCTTTATCCATCTCCGACGCCGCCCCCTCAGGTCCAGACACCATCTTCTCTTCTTTCAAGCACATTCAATCACCGTTCATCAAACAATAAACTATTTGTCAAACATTCCAGCCCAAATCACTAAACTGCGCCCAAGCCATCAATGTCCCTCCAACTCGTTCACATGAAATATTTTAAGCTCCACTGTCACACTTAGTGTTCAAATTTTGATGTTCTCTCAAATCCTTTCCCCTAGTAGATGCTTACAAGTCCCCAAAGAAAAACTCCTAACATTAATTGGAGCACGATCCTTTCATGAGCACGGCATCAGTCAGAATGAATGTCCCCTCGTATTCTTTCAGCCCTGCAAAGCTCGGTCCATTTTTCGATTGTTTATGCAGATAACATTTCACCTAGCCAATCCCTAAATTCTTTGCAAACGAACTAGCCGTCTTCACGACTGTCACTGCTTTTTCGGCCAATCCCTGAATTCTATACAGAATTAACTAGCGTTCCGCGATTGTACTGCATGAATATGTTGCCCTTTGGACGACGGCTCGCTTACCGTTGCTATGCTAGATATTCACATAATTTATCCCCTTTAATTGACTCATTTAAAATAAATTGTATAAAATTCAGTGGCATATTGGTATGTCACAGTCCCGGTATGTTTTGGCTTAAAAAAATTTTTTCTTCTTTTTAAATTGTGGCAGTTTTCTTACTGATTGTGTGAGCTGTTAAGATTTTTTCCACATACGCTTTAAATTTAATATTTCCTGACTCCGACGTGCATATACTCAGCGAAACTTTAGACTTCTTAAAGGAAAATGTTTCACAGGAGTCATTAGCACTTTACGAAGAGGCGCAGCTGAACAGCTGTCGGGGCGGAGGGATATTTCTCTGAAATACATGTGTTCACTTGTTTTGGGAACTGTCACTTGGTCATCCTTGGGAAAATCGTTCTATAACCATAACGAACTGTTAGAAAAAGTTGCTATTCTGAACAAGCACCGCGGTAGCTCCAGCGCATCATCTGATGTCACTGCAACGCACCCGCCCGGGGGAGGTCCTAGGTTGAGTCCTGATGGCGGCAGAATTTCGACCCCAGTTTTTCAGTTTGGTCGAATCAGTCGCTGTCTGGAGGAGAATTCTAGCGGCCGGCTGTCTGATCGGTAGTTTTCGTGGTTTCACCGGTGGACACCAGGCGAATGCCGAAAGTCCTATCAAACGGGCCACGGACCGCGCGCGATCTGTCCTTTCCATTCCTTGTCCTATCCTCCCTTTTACACACACTTCCCCAACATGCACTACACTACAACATATCCCGGAGACCGGTCGGGAGCTTAGGATTATCCGGCTGGGGTGCTCCGCTGGTGGAGAGTCCGGTTGGGGGAAAACCCCCCCAGCCGACGGTAGGTCGGCGCCGGATCCGCCATCCAGCGGGGAAGATCACCGCCATCCCCGAGAAAACATGCACTACATAACGGGCCCAATGACCAGAGCAGTTGAGGGCCCGAAACATGAATAAATCAATCAATCAATCAATCGGGAACAAGGCTCTTAAATATTAAAAACGATACCAAACAACACAACGGGAACATGAACCCATCTACAAGCACTCACACGAAATTTATCTATGCTAGAAGCTGTCTGTACCACCAATGTGGCGGAGGTAGTTTAAGTGTGTGACGACATTCCTATACTTTGTTTTAGATCGTGGGGTCTGGAGGGAGATCTTCCTAATGAATTGGAACGACTTTTGCATTTTTTAGTCCTGGCAAGACGTCGCATAATCACAACCGCACCCGGGTAGTGTTGCAGATTGCTGACTCCCCCAGGACCGAGAATGACTCAAAAGTCGTCCCGAATTCCATTTTGGGAGCTACTCCCCTCAGCCGCCACGTTAGAAAACACCAGTGTATATTAATAGCATGGATGAATAAATTTTAAAATAACAAAACAAGTTTTTCTAAGAAAGACCCCAAATGTTTCCTTAAACTTTATTAGGATAGTGCTACATGAAATCTATGGATAAATTAATCCATATTGCTCTATTATATTTTCAAAATTCAATTTTTTACTGGTCCTCCTGTCGGCTGGTTGGTTAGTGATTCCGGGAGCGTAAACAGCTTAGTCCAAGCGTGTGCATTTCCCGTTAGATTCTCGGTTTTCCCGCTGATGGCTAGATCTGGCACCGACCTACCGTCGGCTAGCGGGTTTCCTAACCGGGATTTCACAGCGGCACTGCCCAGCCGGGTCGTCTAGCTCCACCGGCTCCCGGAATATGTGGTTGTAGTGCATGTAGTGTAAGTGTGTGTAAGGGGAGGGACAGGACAAGGAAGAGGAAGGAAGATCGCGCGCGGTCCGTGGCTGTTTGGTAGGGTATGCCCCGGCATTCGCTTGGGCTGATCGAGAAACCAGGGAAAAACTACCGATCACAGCAGCGGCCCGCAGAATACTCTCCCAGACAGCAACTGAATTCGACCTAGCAAAAAAGTTAGAGCGAAAATCTACCGCCGTCAGGACTCGAACCGGGCCCTCCCGGTCAGATGCCCTGTAGTGAAATCATTTAATGCACTGAGCTACCGCCCTGGCTCTTGGCGTCGATAATATTGCATTAGAGACGATTTGTCTACATTACGTGTTTACGAGTAAATGTTCTTAAAATGATCACAGATAAAGTTCACGAAAACTCAAAACCTTTCTGTGAAAAGGCCCAAAAAATTTCGGATTTTTAAAACGCTCAAACGCAATTTTCAAAAAATTTTCAAGCGTTTGTATGAATAGTGCTAATTGCATGTTTAATATGATGTAAAATTTGTTGAAAACATTTTTCAAAATTACACAAATGTAATTTTTAATCCCACTCACGCCTTTAAAAATGAAAAATTTATCGATTGGTATACATTATTGATGGAGTGGAAGAGCTACAAATGACTTCCAATGAAGTTTTCGAAAACTCAAAAGATTTCAGAAAATGTTTCAAATTTCGTATTTACAGTACAGCTGAAACCCCATTTTTTTAAAAAACGGATCGAAAGTTTTCAACAAAGATTTCTTATAGGACGAGCTTTTATTTTTTTATAATATTCTAAAGTAATATTTCGGTTCTACCATTAGGAAACAGAAAATCAGAAATTTTTGAAAATATTAACTTTGGGGGCCAAAGATAAGCTGGAAGAGGATAGTCAAGACTAAATCTCAGATCAAAGAAATTAGAAACTACCTAGTAGAGAAAGTTTGCCATTCCGTAGGACAACTAATTTCGATTGTTGAGTTGTAGGTAAAAAAATAAAAAAATTTTTCAATTTCCCATCTTTAAATCACATTGACATTAAATACACTTGAAAATGGCTGCAAGGTTCTATTTATTTTATATTTATAATAAATTTGTTATGAATATTGATCTTCTATTGTCCAAAATGAAAATTTTTTGATAATGATGAAACTGACATTATGATTAAAAACAAGATTCGCGTTTATAACTGAAAAGGAAAATTATAATAACATTGAGAATAATAGAAAATATTCATTTATAGGTGCCCATGTTATAGTAAGAGGTTCTAATTTTTCTCAGTAACACTTGGTATCAAACAAATATCATAATTAGTTACATTATTTTTTACATCATAATGGGAAAACATGAAAAATATAATATAATAAACCGTTTTAACATCATTGTATATTTCACTTTCTCCCCTTTTTAAAAATTGTAATCGCGCAGTTTTTGGTCTCAACACACTTTTTTTGTTAGATCTGGCGGATCGCAGAAAAGTTAATCATATGGTGCCTTTTCAAATCCGTACGTTTCACAGCGTAGACAAATGTCTTCTTTTTTGAAGATCCGTTAAAGAAATCGTTTTTTCATGGAAAAGTCTGAAGTTTTCAGTTTGACAATTACGCTTCGGTAGATTACAAGGAAAGCTGAAAAATAAAAAAAAATGATGTTTATTGCACCGCGGACCCATGAAACGTGTCGTGAGAAGCAATATATTTCGGCATTGAAATATTTAAGTACGTTAGAAAATTGTTATGGAAAAATTATATAATCATAATAAACTCGAAATAAATTTGAGTGCTATAACTCGTGATTTTAGGAACGAAACTGTTAACTTTCTAATTAAATAACGATTAAAAGTAATAGATTAAAAATGATTCATTAATAAGTGATATTCAAGTAACGCTGAACTTTATCCCGCGCGTTTATGGTAGTAAAGTTATCAATTTATTAATGATCATTATCTCAGGTTAATAAAATTATTGTTTCTTAATTATTATTAAATTTCAAAACTACAAAAATAAAGTGATAAAAAAATTTTAGGCCCGCGAAATGAAATGTTTTAAAAACACTTGTTCCAACATTGGGGAAGTAATTGTCCCCTTGACTTCCCTGAATCCCGCCACTGTGGAAAAGACAACAAATGGATAATTTAAAACAACTGAAAAGCACAAGCCGAAACATGCGTTAGAACGGTCGGGAAGGGTCCGCAAAATGGCCTGAAATGAACATCTCAAAATAGCAGGTGACAGGAGTTATAAATCGATTGCTAAAAGTTAGAACAATTGTTGCTAAAAAGCAAAATTTACTGGTTTATTGACGACGGAAAACCCTGCTCAGAAATATTTTTCCGTCGTATCGTACGCGCAAGCAAAAACTTTCCTTCGGCAGGGAAATATGACGATATTTCCGCCTCGTACGTAAACGAACAGCCCTCCCCCGATACAGCGTTCGTTCTAATTTTGGGATGTTGACCCAAACAGAAACAACTGTGGTTCTTCCTCCAGTGATTGGTCAACGCGTTCATCCCGGCCGCGGGTTGGGAAGATAGAATTTAGTAGTTAAGATAGTCCAAGTTTGTCGACGCGGTTAAAGATTTTTCCGCCAATTTTTGTGAGGGAAAGGGACATATATACGTAGTATAGAGAAAGTTATGTAAGCTGCGGGAAAACGGCCGCGCTCTTGTGACGAAAAGTGATAAAAACAGTTCTAAATTAAGAAAATATTTCTAACACGTGGTGTAGCCAGAATCCTTGTTATGTGGGGCCTTTATGCCGAGAAACCAATTGGAAACAAAACATCTGTCCGTCCGTCTGTCTGTGAACACTACTACGCTTAAACCATACATATGATCTTTTCCAAATTAACAAATGGCAGTTTCAAAATTTTATCAAAAACCGTCCAAATTTTTCTTTAAATTTTTTGCAATAATGGAGAATTTTCGATTTTAACTCTGAATTTTCGAAAATTGAAAAAGGTTGATTTCTTCGGTGTCTTCCTACAACTGTAAAATCGAAGACAGATTTTTCCTTCCAAATGAAATTTGTTGGCCATAAATTGTTTTTTCATTAAGGTCATAAAGATATTTTCCAATGTTTTAGTAGTTTTCGCAATAGTGCTCAAATAATATTTGCTATTTTAAAAAAATATCTAAAAATGATATTCTCAAAAACGGCTCCTAATTTTGTCTTTAAATTTTGATAGGAATGCCAAAAGTCCCTATTCGATGACATAAATGACAAATTTATATTCTTTTGTTGTTTTTTCAAAGATTACAATTTTTGATTTGTTCTCACGTCGGTAATCTTTACATTGCAGGCGATTTTCTTCAAGTTTGTGTATTTATGAATAAATGTGCTTTAAATAATGTCAAGTAAAGTTTTGAAAAATAAAAGTTTTGTTAAATGAGCTCAAAAATTTCCCCATTTTCAGAAACGTTAAACGCCATTTCAAAAATGGCCCAAAATTTTATTCAATTTTTCCAATAGATAGTGCTTATTGCATGTTTAATACGACGTTGATTATTTTGGTGTATCTTTTGTTGTTTTTTCAGAAATTAAAAAATGTAATTTGTTTGAAATATCTCTAAGCCCTGCGTATGCACATTGCCAAGGGAAATTTTTATACATTGTTGAATTTAGAGTGAAAGGTTCAAATTTTTCATGAAGCTTTGATAACTCTATAGATTCCCGTGAAAAAGAGCTTAAATTTTGCATTTAGAGTAACGCTTTAAAGCCCTTTTTTTAAAAGGGTTCAAATTTTTCAATGAAAAATTTCTATTTAGGACAATGTTTTAGCCTTTTTTAATATTCTTAAAAATTTTATTGTTTCTACTTGGGAACCGAAAAGTTGAGAAAAAGTCAAAAATGTATTTTGTGTGGCGATAGATGAGCTGGAAGAGGATGAGGAAGACCTTAAACCAGTCCACACCAAGGAAATTAGAAAACTCAACTACGAGAAAGTTGTTCCATTCTGTTTCACGTCTAGTTATTACTATACCGTGTGATCAGTTTAAAAGCACCCTGCTGTTCGAGGCCCTGGGGAGAAAAGTGAAAGAAACAACACTGCGTCTGCAACGTCTCCTTGAGGCATTTCCTGGACAGTCCTCTATTACCACCCCTTTCCTTTCTCCGCCCGCTTTCTGTGATCTGGTCATACCTGCTTAAAGCAAAAGAGGCTTCGGCTTTATCTGCTGTTTTGAAGTTATCTTTCGATGCGCTTTAGCTTAGAGCAAGCAGATTGTGGTGAAGGAGTATTTCCCAACGCAATCTTTCAAAGACTGCCAGGCAGGTTTCAGAGAAAATGTTCATCTGAGTACGTCCTGAACAAGAGTACCATATTGCGGTTAATGAGCATCGCGAGACAGGGAGCGGGGTTTTATAGGAAACGCAGTTGCAAAATTCAGTGTCGCAGCAAAACAAGACGTTCAGAATGTCCTATCAACTTCCTCGGAAAACACCATTAAGAAATTTTCAGCAGCAATGTATTTTCGTACGGGTACGCGCTGTGGATCAATGAAAATGCATTCAAACAGCAGACATCCTAGGTTTTCCCGATCGGGGTGCCCCGCATGAATTACTGCAATGGGCCTGATGATTTGTTAGCAAAGGTCTTGAGACTTTGATGAAGTGATTTTAGTGATGAGAGGAACGGACTTATTGTAATAAAAGCAAATATGTACATATATATGTACTTATTTTCAAAAATATGTAAGAAAAAATAGGAAATATGTGAAATAAATATTGTTATAATGTTTACAATTCCATTCTTCAAGCGTTTTCCGAGCAGAGTACGTTGCCGATCAGATCTTTACATGGATTCAGAGAGGCTGAATAAAGGTTTTACATCTACAGAAGCTTATTCGCTAGTTACATCCGAACATATAATACTTTCGATTATATACAATGTTGTTTACGAGGAGCCGGGGTCGTGATTAGTACGTGTAGCCGGGTTTGAAGGGGGAGGTAATGGGCATACCCTCCCCAAATTCAGAAAAGGGATATTCAGAAATGGAAATTTTTTGTCGAGTTACGGGGTCTATGAAACACGAGTAATCACGTGGTTGAAGTTCCTTCTGCTTCACATACTACATCCGCTCATTGTTGATCCCGACTACGCTGTTTTCAAGAAGCAGGTGGGGGGGGGGAGAGTTTGAAAATAGCGATTGTCCGGCGTTAATCAAGCGATTGGGATTTTTTAAAATTTAGTAATTGTTAGTTTTCAAGTACATATTTCAACATCGCAAGTGAAATGTTCATTTTCGACCTTTAAATATATTAAAATGTAACGAAATATGTAGCTATAGATAAAATATATTAAAATATGTAATTATACCAAAATATGTAAAATAAAAATGATTCCAATTAGTTCAGAGCGTCGTTAAGTGTAAAAATATTAGTGAATGCAGGTATCTTGTCCTGTAAAAATATGTATTTACGATGAAAATCCGTTCCCAGTGATGAGGCTTGGTTTGACGTTAACGTGCAACACAGCAAACTCTGGGGAACTGAGAGACAACAGGAAACAAGAGAGACAGTTGCTGGGATTGCCAGATGTTCACTGGTTGAGTGAACTGTTCACTATTTCTATTTCTGATTCACTTATTAAAAATTGAAATAGTGAATATGTAAAAATATTATCAAATGATGATAAAATAACTTTTGTATGGAGCGAACAAATGTTAGTAGAGCTTTAGTGTTTATTATGACAAATGTTTAATCTCGATTAGAGCTCGACTTTACTCTGATGCTAATCCTGGCTATTGCGCAAGCTCCATGCAGTTGTCGTCTTAAGTTTGGCAACTTTTACTAATACCTACGCTTGTTTAAGGGAACACCACTCGAAGGTAAACGTGTCAAAAATGCCTTCATGCATATACCACTTTAATGAACTCCTGATGAGGGTTCTATGCACATAGAGAATTTTATTTGAAGATTTGCAACTAATGCATAAAAGATGTATTCCATTTTATGTAAAAGCAAAGCTCAACTTCACATTTGCCTGTGTTTTAAATAAGAGAGAATGTATCATTATTACTCAAAGATCTCCTGCCCTGTTCACTATTTTCTCAAAACTTTTCTGGCAACCCTAACTGTTGCTTTAAAAAGATTTGAGTATGGAATGATAGTTCTCGACGCAGAATAATCGGTCCTTAGTTTTTCAAAGAAATAGTAACGGCAGCTTCCAATCAGAAATTATTCAGAAATTTTGCATCCCGTCTTGAAAAGGATAGAGAGATTATGTTTCATCGATGACATTACATACTGCCAAGTCGACAATACAATTTTGGAAGATGATTTTGGAACAGAGAAATTTCCTGAGTGGCCCCCATTTGCCTGATTTATTATCACCCGATTTTACATTTAGTTATGCCTCAAAAGTAAAGTTTATGCAAACAAGCCTTATAATCTCGAAGAGTTGCAAAGTAACATCGAGGAAGCGATTCGGATGATATCCGAAGAAACTTTAGATGGGGTTGCAGCTCATGCGAGTTAATTTGCAGACGTTTGTTTGCAAATGGAAGGCATTTTTAAGATTTTTATTTGATTCACTTGTTTCCGACATCAAATCTTCTTCATAATAATTTTTTTCCCTTATTTACCGATTAGTACACTAGCATTCTTATTTTTGTTTGCAGGGAATTTCCAAAACTTTATTGTTAAGGTGACATAAAAGGGATAAATAGTGCTTGTTATGATCACCAAGGAGTGACAACCATTCATTAACAATTTAAGCAGTGATTATTATGTACTGATTACTGAGCCTGGTTTTCAAAACTATTTTTATTTTTAACGAAACATTTCAATAAAATAATTATAATAATAACAATAATAATAATAGTAATAATATCAACAATAACAATAACAATGTTAGAAGCGAAGCCAAAGATGAACCGGGGAATATTGAGGTACATACCTTCAGCAAAGAGGAGCTGGTAGCAGCAGTATGCTCTCTAAAAAATAAAAGGGCACCTGGACCAGACGTCTCACAGGGGGAAGTTTTTGGGGAAACATCCCTACAATTGCTATTGAACATAAACAATACCTGTCACAAAGCAGGGGTTAACATCTGGCTAGAAAATCGCACGCCTGGTTCCCGTAAGCAAGGACAAAGGCGGCACGAACACGCCATCAGCGTACAGACCTCTCTGCATACTAGACAACGCGGGGAAAATCCTGGAGAATTCTTAAATCCATGGTTAATAGTAGCTATCGAAGATGCAGGAGATCTGTCCGACCAAGAGCACGGAATCAAAAGAGGATGCTCTACGATAGGAGCCTTACAGGAAGTTATCAGAGCGTAGACAGAGCAACGAGGCATGCCACGCGGCCCGTTCTTCTTGTCACCCAGACGTTAAAAAGCGTTTAACTCGATAAGGTAGATCAATATCGTGAATGCACGAGGAAATACATTCGAAGCACCCAAATATCTTACCCGTATGGTAAGGGACTACTTCAAGGACCGTTCCTCTTATACGAGACGAGGACAGAAATCCATGTCCGTTACCGCTCAAGTACACAGGGTCGATCTAGGCCCAGATGATTTCTGGAACCGTGTATGACAGCTTATTAGACAGAGGTGCTTGTAGGCACCCTCTTGGTCGGATACGCGGACGACACAGCAGCCATTATAGAAGCCCGTAGCGTCTAGCTGGCTCAGCTCAGGCTAAACCAGGTGATGAGGCGCGTCAATGACTGGATGGAAGGTCACGGTCACAACCTAGCAGTTGCTAAAACGGAATTCGTGATCCCACCAGAAAACGATCGTGTAACGGTCAACGGATGTTATACCCAAGTTTGCGAGTTCAAACCCGATCGAAGCCGTGGATTTTTAGGGCGGAAAATCCTTCGTACGCCTTCTTCGAGGAAGAAGCCGATGTTCCATGTTAGTAGATTTACTGCATGTAAAAGATCCTCAAGCTGAATGAAGCCTCTGAGCTAAATTCAAATTGGCTGTTTGCGCCCAAGTAATACCTTCCTTCTTCCCTTGTAGGGAAAGGAGCGTAACGAAAATTAACGTGGTCAGACGGAAGAGCAGGCCTCATGGCCTGAGTCTCGCCACGTAAAATAAGGCGAGTAATTCTGCCACGTAATTCATTCATTCATTCAAAAGAACCCCACCATCCTACCCATGCAAATGGGAAGAAAAAGTCGACTGCATATCTTGGGATAACTCGACAGAAAGCTGACCTACAGCCCTCCATAAGGAAGACTGCTGACAAAGCTACAACTGCAGCAATGAGCAGCCTGATGGCTAACGTAGATGGCCCATGATCGAATAAAAGGAGACTCTGATGACGGCATTACAGTAAATGCAACTCATATGGAGCCTGTTAGGTCGAAGCGCTGACTCTGAAATACAGAACACGGACCACAGCGGTATTGTTCAATTCCCAGTGCCGAAGGTCAGGTAGGCAGAGTAAGCAGATATCCCTAGAATCGTGAAGAAGGCGAGAAATATTCTTCATTAAAAGCAAGAAAATTCTAAATGCATAATGTCGGTTTTTATCGAATTAATAATAAAACATACCCTAACTGCTACAATTATTGGGCGATTGTCGTAACCCGTTTCCAAATTTCTAATAACATGGGCGCTAGGAAAAGCTTACGATAATATTTAACTATTATTACTCGGTAAAACTGAATATTATCCGCTAGCTGGGTCGATGGGTCATGTCAGAAATAATCGCTTTATCTATTAATAGCGATTACTCGATCTGCCATCTATACAGAATGGCGAGGAATCTGAAAACAGAGATTTGATCTAGTTACTTATTAGCTTGAATTAGCCAATGAAAATCATTTTATCTTTCTTTCAAGAGAAACTTAATGTTTATTTCTATCAATGTATTAAATTAAAATAAAATTTTACATTGAGAACTTTCTTAGTCATATCCTGGTTGAACCTTATACGCGATTCTGGTCTTCGCGTACTTTGATTGGTGGTTCCTCGAGGAAACGCCTTCTCCTTCCTTTGGAGCTCCAGTCCCAAGTCCAATTACCACGAATCTCTGCTCTTCTTTTAAAACGAACACCGCCGATTCACGGCTTCGCACCACTCAAATATTTGTTCAGCTCCACTATATTATGTCTGATGCCGTTCTCGCCGTATAAATATCCAGTGCTTTTATGATTACACGCAAAACAAATCTCTCAGTTCTATCTTCCGTTTATAGCAAGAAAATAGGCAAAGTCCGGTATAGTTTGTAAACGCATGCATTTATAAGTTCATGAATGATTAGAGTTCACTCGCGAAAAACTCAAGTCTTATTTTTATGCACAGCTAAATATTCGGAACTCGACACGTTCCCAAATCTTAGAAGTATCACAAGTTCACTTCTGGTTCTGCCACGAACATATTCTAGAGTCCGAATATATCCAAGTCCGATTCTTGCTCTACCACACGAAAATATTTCAAAGTCCCAACATGCACAAATTAATCTATTCGCGAGCGAACTGCTCACCGTCAGACATGCGACCGAATGAATTTTATCCTCCCTTTTCAAACCACAATGCCTCGCCTTTCTTTTATTTTGACAAAATGTCCAAACTTCCGTTTTAATAATCAGTCGACGCTTCTTCAACCAATCCACAAATCTCTTATATTTCCTCCTACTACGCTGCCACCTCCACGGTCAGATGAATGTTTGTTTATCCTGACAACAACCACGACGTCGTTACTAAGGCGCATATTGCCTACTATTTGCCCTAACCATTTCGCCCATTTACGACAAATACACTTCAAAACCTGTCCCCACGTTGGTATGTCACAATACCAAGCGCACGCGCACCGTTAATGTGTGTTCTCTATGCATATTCAATGCGATTTTCGCCGCCGTCCTGTGCTGCGGGTGAGGCGGAGTCTCGTCCGCCTAACGCCATATGACTGTTGTTTGCCAGGGAAGGGACGCGGGGGAGTGAGCGCGCAAGCGCATTGAGTAGGCTGGTTCTGGTGACTCGCGCCGTTGTGTAAGTAATGAAACCTTGACGGCAGACGATCCCTTCACCACATGATTGGCGGAACGTCCGGAAATGTCCGCCAGAGGTCACTGAGCAACTTCAAATATCACCACTAACATCACGAGTAAAACATTTATTCCAAATTTCAGTATTAGAATTCTCATTTGCTAATTCATTAACAATTAATTCACATTATTGAGAATATTCACTTTTTCTCCCTACATTATTTAGCATAGTGCTAACTTTTAATAAAACACGATCATTTAAAAAAACGTTGATTGAAACAGATTATGGGTTTGTATCGCAAGCGAGGGTGTTATTTCCTCAGTATTATCTTGTGGAAAGATCAAACAGAATCTGATCAGTGTCATTTCATTTCGTAAATTGACTGAATAGCGTATTTGTGTAGATTACAAATTAAACATCGTTAACCTGCAACTGCTTGTTGCTGTGTTTCATTGGCAAAGAACACTCTGAAATAATTACAACAGATATACGTCATTCTAAGTCAAATCACAAACTTTCCAACTAACTACTATTTTATTAGAAAAGAAACTTTCTCATAAATGTTCGCAAGATGCTGTTTTAAAGAAAGAGTAGCATTTTTCTGAAGAAAACCAGACATTTAGAATTGATTTAGAAAAAAATTTCATATAATTTAGATGGCTGCAAACTCTTGAAACAAGGAGTAGCCTATACATCAAGTATAAGTAACAGTTACATTTACAATTTTTTTCAATTATCCGGTAGTCTTATTCTTCATTTGCGAATTGTTGCATGAGTGAATTAATAATTATATTATTTTTATTGTTATTTTTATTATTATAAAATTTGTAGTCTTCTGATCACCATCTTCGAAATATTCTGATATTTACAAATGAAGTAGTATGTGTTTTTCAATATGTTCGTAGTCAGCTTATCCAAAATTAACCTCACGCTTCGCCACTGTCTAATTCATCTAACGGCAAGGACTGAATTCTGAACTTCTACCGGTCAGGGACAAACAGTGTATCATAGCAACAACTTTTGAAACTATGAATCCGACCGCCCCCGATTGATGGAATTCACAGTTGATTGTTGTCCTCGTCTGTCAGGATCAGGCTCTCTGTCATGGGAGTCTTTTTTGTTATGGATAATCCTTCTGTCTCGTCTTTCGTTAGAGTAAACATCTCATCCGTAAACGAGCGTGAATTGACTGTGCAACTAATCGAAATAAGACTTCGTTTTCAAGAACGAAATTGACGAGTGTTTTGTGAATAAAATATCAGCTTAAAAGTGATCTCTTGACAAACTTCAGTGTTAATTTCACATTTAAAATGTTAGTTCTGAACTATGTAACAGTATTCCTCGAGTTAATAACGTTTGAAAGTATAAAAACAAACTAGTGAAAGGATTAAAACAAAATAGTGAAAGGAACTTAAAAATACTTTATTGAATCAATTGAAACCAGAAAAATACTATCCTCATAAAAAGGTAATTTAAGAATAAGGTTTTATTGTAACATTGCTATTCACAACTGTGGTTACATGCAAATAAGTAGTAAATACATTGATTTAAGTACATACAACTCTGAAGATCAACTTCACATCTTTTCCATTACGGATATATTTGAAGTATGTCCTAATAGACAAAAGAGCACTCATAGATTACCTATTAAATCACTTTAACACATTCAAGCAATACTGATAAGAAGTGTATAATTTATGGGAGGTCAGGAGGAAATTTGTAGAATTATTATTAGAAATTTTAATAAAAATCCTTAATGCATTTGACAATCAGACAAAGAATATAGTGATTATATTGTAAATTATAGATAATGGTTTCATAGCATCAATTCATATTAACAATAAATAAATTATTAGACATTTCTATGGATAAATTTGATCTTAAACTCCTGCAGATTTTGATTGCAATAGCATTCTTAGCAAATGTGTTAATTTCAGTGACAGAACATTCTTTGCAGGTGAGCTGAAATGTTTGTTTTATTTTTTGTATACAAACACGACTGCAACTGATCGTGACATGCAATTGAGATCACACCTCTATAAACACAAAATAACTCTATAAAATATAATTATATTATTATTTTATGTTGTAAACCTGTATTTATGTAAAACCTGATAAACGATCCATTATTCAGACATCTTCAGGAAAGAAAGCAATGGGGCAAATATATTTACGACGACATGGCAGGAATCGGGAAAACATATTGTAACGAATATTGCGTCATCCCCGGCGTCACCTCGAGGTGCCTGTGATCGCGGGTTACGTCATCTGCCGGCGACCACGAGCTGCCCGTGAGCGGGGGTTGCATCACCTGCCGGCGGATTACCCAGAACAGTCCGGCGTCCGGAAGGTTCTGGATTGTCTTGACAGGATAAATACGCGACGGCCGGCGACCGCGAGTCAGTCTCAAGTCTGCAGGAAGCTGAACTATGAAGTGTGTGCATCGCGGTGAATAACAGTGCGTGATTGTGCTCTGTGACGTGAACCGTGGTCAGTGCATCGTACCGTGGTCGGTGACGTGAACTGTGACCAGTGCATCGAACTGTGATCAGTGCAGTGAACTGTGGCCAGTGCTTAGGACTCGTCGAGTGTGCAAGAGGAGTGTAGTGTAAATAAATCAAGAGAAGTGTAGTGTAAAATAACTGAAGAGAAGTGTAGTGTAAATAATCGAAGAGAAGTGTAGTGTAAATAAAGGAAGAGAAGTGTAGTGTAAATAAATAATCAAGTGTTTTCAGTGATTGAAACAAATAAACGTTTTGTTAAAATAATACGAGACTTTTAATTCACCACCTAGAAACGTAACAATATATTGTAACTCTGATGGTTAGTGGCACCTACCTGGGCTCGTGTTGCTGTCTAGCTCAGGAGGCGAGTAGAGCCTGAAATTTAGATGGTGGCGGACGTGGCTACGTGTTAGAGGTCAATTGAAAGAAAATTTAAAGAAAAAATAAATGTAATGAGAAATTTAAAAATAGAAAATGAGTGGAAATAATTTGTTATAATTATCTGAGCTCAGTGTCAAACCCTTGCTTTTATCACGCAGTCTTAAACTAATACAATGAAATCTTATGATTATTGCTTGGAACAAATAAAGGAAAAATTAAACAGAGATGTGCTTACAAAATTACAAGAAAAGGGCCAATGCGGCCTGGCGTCTTCTGAATATTGAATATAGTCCAGGTAAGCCTGAAGGGCGTGATAAATGTTCGTTTTGTTTGTCGGAGCGCGACAAACAGCTAAAATCACCAGTGCGGTAGAGGAACCTGGGGTGAACGGCTCCAAACAAGCAAAACAGCTGGGCCTCTTTTCTTCTGGACAGCACGTCCCTTGATGACGGAGAAGGGTTTCTGCTCGTAGCCTGCTTTCCATTCAGGAGAGCAAACCAACAGCAGTGGTGATGAGTTATCGGTGACGACAATTTATAAGTACGAACGTCAGAATAAAACACGATACTCGTCAGAGAATTATCACCGACTTCACTAATTATTGTAGTCGCGTAACTTGCGACGCTTGGCGCGGGCGTAAACGAGCAGAGATAAAAAGAATAACAACAGTGAATAAAGTTCCTTTCATCTACCTAACACTTGGTATTAATATCACCTCTGCGCTTTTATCGCGCTACCCTAGCGCCCACACTCTTCGCCTCACACGGCTCTGTGCGGCCCTTCCGTCCGGCGACCTGAATGCTTCTCCTGCACGACTCTAGCGCCTCCGCGCTTCTCGATCCTCCTCCGCGCTGCGCTTCACGGCGCCCACACACTTGTCCCCACCCCTCACGAATGTTCTATTACTTCTGCTGAATTTTTAGGCGTGACGTTACTGGGCGAAAGTTACTACGCCGTATATGATTTTTCACCAATCATATTACGCGTTTCTTAGGTAATTTTGATGGAATTTTCCAGAGACACACTTCCTATAAACAAACCTGGGCGGTCTTCTGAAATTCCTCCGAGCAGCATGGTCGATGGGAGATCCCTGGGGAGATCCTAAGGCACGTGTGACAAACATTAAGCCCTTAGCTCGTCCGGAGGCGACGCTAAAAGTCGCGTTTGCAACTGCGCGGAACTAATTGCCCCTTTCACTGCCTACGGAGGCGCACCTGGTTGCAACACACACACTGCGGAGAAGTTATTACAAAATAAATGTGTTTATTTACGAATCTGATATTTGGTTACATCACAATATGGAACATGAAATGTACGATTTCTATTTAGAAAGGATGCTCTCCGAAATATAATAAAGGTGGCATGTGACTACAAACTCGATGTACTTGCTCTCCAAGAAATAAGATGGACTGAGAAGGATGTGATGGGACAAAGGCTGGGAAACAGTTTATTATAGCTGTGGAGAATCAAATAATTTAGGAACAGGATTTATAGTTGGCAAGAAGATGAAAGAGCGCGTGTTAGACTTTATACATATAGATAAGAGAATATGTATTCTGAGAGTTAAAGGAAATGTTAACAACTACAGCTTAATTACAGCACACGTTCCTATTGAAGAAAAATAGGATAGTGAAAAGGACACTTTCTATGACATAGAGAAAGCCTATGATATGTGTCCATCATATGATGTAAAAATTATACTGGGAGATTTAAATGTCAAGGCGGAAAGAGAAGAGTGGTCAAAATCAGCAGCTGGAACATAAAGTCTTCACAGCGAAAGTAACAATCATGGTGTGCGGTAAGTAAATTTCGCAAATAGCCAACATATGATTATAGGTGGCACACATTTTCCCCATAAAAAGATTCATAAATTAACATGGAGATCACCCAATGGACTTACAACAAACTAGATTGACCATATCCTAATTGACCAAAGGCACAAGTCTAGTCTCTTTGATGTCCGCTGTGTGAGGGGAGCTAACGCTGATTCCGACCACTTTCTAGTAATATCTAAAATAAGAAGTAGGATTTGTAGAAACGAAAATAAGGACACTGAAAATTACAATACTATATTGAAAATTACATAACTACATTGAAAACTACAATATTTGACATTGAAAACTGCTGAGTCCGGCGGTGCGACAGTTGTTTACCCAAAAAGTGTCCACGGGTATCTAAAAATTGAACAACGATCACTCTGAAATACAGGAAGAATGGGATAAAATCCAACAAAATATGGACCACGTAGCTGATGTAGTTTTTGGGGAGAAGCGGCAGATGAAACGTAATTCATGGTATGACGATGAGTGCGAGAAAGCTACTTTAGAAAAGAATGAAACATACAAGAAAATGAACCAGAAGAGGTTCTCCCAAGTAACGACTGAGTTATATAAAGAACGGAGAGCACATGAAAAGAAGATTATCAGTGGAATGAAAAGAATGTTTGAGGAAGATAAAATAACGACGTTAAATAGTTTAAACCCATATAAAGAAAGTAGGAAATTTTTCCAACAGGTCACTTGCGTAAAAGACCGCAAAGGGAGACTAAAACTCTGTAGAGATGAAAACAACCGTCTGCTCTGCAGACTTCTCTAAAACCTATAGTGATGTATGGAACTTGAATGCCTAGCTTTAAATAAAAACGACATAAATCTACTAGGTGTATTTGAGAGAAAAATCTTGAGAATAATTTTTTGGCCAGTGCAGGACAGCGGCAAATGGAGAATCTGACACAACAGAGAGAAATATGAGTTATACAATTGCAACAAAATATTGAAAAAAATCAAACTGGCTAAGCTGAGATGGCTTGGCCATATCTGTCGCTTGCCGGAATCAACTGTGCAAAGAATTGAGATTTACACGACCTGTTCGCACCTGCAGAGTTGGAAGACCAGCCTTAAGATAGTTGAATGGTGCTGAGGAAGACCTAAAACGCCTAGGAGGGGAACATTTGAGGAAGAAGGCACGGGAAAGAGACACATGGAACGAAATTCTGAAGGAGGCCCAAGTCTACTTATGGACTGTTGCGTCCTAAGACGATTATTTTGTGTTAACGATCATTGGTAGGGCCCGGATAATTATGTAATAACATAATTATAATCCTAACGTAACACTATCAAGTCGAATCAACGATATATTCACGTTTCATATCAGTTAGTGCCAAAAACGTTGACTTTTTAGTACATATTTTTACCTATTTTGACCGAAAGTATATATTAGGGAGTCAAATGAAAACCATAATTATTTTTTTAAAAATTATTTATTGATCACATAGGGTTTAGAAGTAAATCACTTTTCAAAATAGTCCCCTCGTTCAATGCGTCCGCCAGCGCTTCGGAAGAGCCTGAATCCCTGCAGAAAAAGATTTTGGGCGTCGGCGCAACCACTCGCACCGCGTCGCGTACCCTTCATCGGAGGAACTTCCTGCCGCCCATTGCTTCTTTGAGCGGACCAAACAGATGGAAATCGCTCGGTGCGAGGTCTGGCGAGTAAGGGGGATGTGGGAGGCATTCAAATTTCAGATCTGTGAAAGGTCGCAACCGTTGCACGCGCCGTATGGGGTCGTGCATTGTCGTGTTGCAGCAGCACACCGACTGACAGCAATCCACGCCGTTTCGTTTTGATGGCAGGCCGAGATGATTTTTCAGGAGGTCCAGCGTAGCACTCGTCACAGAGGTTCCTCGTGGCGTAGTTTTCAAGATGATGCCCTTTCGTCCCAAAAGAAGGTCAGCATAACCTTCCCGCAACGGCTCTGTCCGAAACTTTTGGGTTTACTGATGAGGAATGGCGCACCTGCTGCCGCTTTTTTCAGCTGATGGTAAAGCACCAGTTGTCACAGTGACGATCGTGACAGGAACGCATTACCGTCCGATCAGTCGTCAAAGATCTTCGCACGCATCAACGCGTCGCTGTTTGTTCAGGCGTCAGTTGTCGGCACCCATCTTGAGACACCTGTGAAACTGGAGAACATCATTCCTATGATGTGCGATCCATGACTCATGTACACATGCTGCAATTGTATTGTACACGGCTTTTCCAAACGGTGCTCAAGCTCCAATGGTCTCTGAGTCACTACGCGCCGACCTGCGGGGCGTGGAGCATCGCCACGGACGGAACACCTTTAATTTCCGCACCATTCATAGATTTGTCGTGACAAACGCATCTCCATACTGAACCTTCATTTAAAATTTCAATCGTTTCACACCTTCACTTCCAAAACCGAATCACAGATCACCCGCTGGTGCATGACAGGTGCCGTTTTGAACTATTGTGGCCGTGTTTGAGCATCTGCTGCTGCCACCTAGAGACATCCGGATTATCGCAAATAGGCATCCAACTCGCTACTGGCGCCATGGATTTTTATTACTTATGTTTATTTGATTGATATTTACATATTTTACCCAAAAGAACATATTTTTACATATAATTTTTTTTCGTTTTCCTGTTGTTTTTTAAATTTAATTCATATTTCCTGTATGATTTTGATAAGGAATCACCCAAACAAACAAGTCAGCATTGTCAAATATATTTATCCACAGCGTCCTCTCTAAGTGGCGCTATTGCATCATGTTGAAATGAGTCTGTCCATAAATACCGACGGTGTTGCAAATAAAAGGGCAAGGCAACGGTGCAATCCATAGCTTCTGGTATGTAAATTTTCAGTGCAAGTAAGGCAGAGAACAGAAAGTAAGTTTGGTTTGTGAAAAATACGTTTAGCAGAGGATATCGCATGCCCACTTTACATCTTTCAGAGGTTTCCCATGACCTTGATACCCTTCACCAGAAACCATACGCACTAGTTCAGGAAGTGCCATTGACATTTTTCTTTCTCCGAGTGTGACACGTGAATCTCCGCCATTGCTTGTATATTATCACTTAGGGCCGAAAATCTGAATAAAATCACGATGTGGCACTGAAATATTTGAATTAATCCTTATGGGGCAGTGGTAACGCTGAGTGAGAATTTGGCACATGCAAGTACAACTTTTCAGAGCAGCTAGCAATATCGCTTCGGGAAAGAACATCCTAAGTGGAATTTATACTATCTAAGAGTCAATTGGTTAAATTTGAACCAGCATTGTTTTTATTCCCTAATCCGTGAGAAACATTGAACAGTGACATTGTTAATTAACTTTATATTTTTAGTACGCTTTATTCTACTTTTTATTTTTAAATGTCGAAGGACAAAACGCCTCTGATGTGAGTGTAAGACTGAAGCACTTGCAGAAATATCCAAACCCCAAACAGTTCTTATTGACTAAATCTCATGCTCACCAAAGTCCTGAGCTCAGAAATCCACTTTGAATTGATTTGTGTTGTGCTATGGTTTGTGCGACATTCCTAA
>CAXIVR010001206.1:0-42023 GCA_964035755.1 Teleogryllus oceanicus
TGCTCACTTATAACACTGCAGTAAATTAAATATTGTAAAAAAAAAAGACTTCACTGAATACTGCACAACATTGTATAGTATGCATACAACAGTTATTTACATACCAAGAATATAAAAGCAATTGCAGATATACAACGCAACACCTCAATAGTAATATTTACTGGCGGGCATCCTACATGACTGTAGGTTGACTAGTTTTCTTTAATTACTGTTCGCATCGGAAATTAATGATATACGTTTTACGGAACGTGCTGTACTATCACCAGAACCGGATTTAGCTACCGAGGACCCGCAAGAATAAAGTCGGGTTGAGGCGTCCTCTGAAAACATCCTACATATTTTCTAAGAAAACACTCCATTAGTGAAAGTTCAGCTTTGAAACAATTGAGGTTACCGAGAATTAAAAATTCAGTTACAAATATTAATGTGTTCTTAAGATTTACTAATTTAATATTTATCTAATATTTAAAAGATAATTTTTAAACAAAATTTTACAACAGTCTGCTATTTGATAAGCAAGTATTTTACTAGATAAAAGAGTGTTCTGAAATTTGTTACGAATACTTCCTGAGGCGCGGGTCTCTCCTCCATTGAAAGGGCCCCAAGCAATTGAATTTTTAGTAATAATTGTTTACATAGTTATTCTTCTTCAATTTTCTTACTCCAACGTTTCGAACCTATGACTTTGGATTCTTCTTCCGGTACTATGTATTTGTTCCATACATGCAAAACACAATAATTACCCTCAGACCATTACGTACACGAACCATTACAAATAAAATTATTATTCATACAACTTACCATCAGTTCAAATTTTACATAAACTTAGTTAAAAGTAAATATATAGATATGTGAGATTCATCCAACATTTCCTATTACAACGGACTTAGTGGATGAGAATACTGCAGGGCAATTGAATACGCTGCTGTGGCTGGCGGGTTGCAGCTCATGACACCAATTGGCACCTACATTACTCATTTCGTATGCGCGCAGAACATGACTATGGCCATGAGAGGAGTCAATGGGTGTCGTTAGATACACAGGATCTCGGAAAAATACAAAACAATAAAACAGTGTCGATATTCCAGAAATATTCAAATACTTGACATACCTTTCAGAGAGACACCGCGGCGCTCGGCTAGCTAGCTGTGGCTGGCGGTTGCAGCTGATTGCGACTGGAATCAATGTTACTAATTGCGTATGGAAATTGAGAGAGAATAAGGCCAATGACCATAATAGAAATGCTCAGATCTCGAAAAATTCAAAGCAATGAAACAGTTTAAATTTTGTCTGAAAAATGCAAACGTTTGGTGTGTTATTCTACCCAGGTATTCCATGCGACTAAATTATCAAAGTCAGTGTGTTATTACTTAGAAACATCAAACGCAATGCAACATCAAGGCTTCAAAGAAGAGGACGCCCACCATTAAATATTTGATATTCACGTGTTGCGTTATGGGCAACACTTTTGACATTCTCGGTTTGTAAAGAACCGTTGTACTATTCGAGAATACTACACAATATTACTACTGTATTCCTGAAAATTGTTTTTGTTAAATATTTAATAGGAGAGTTACACTGTTGTGCATGTTATATGAGAGTATTTTATTCGTTGTTCTTGAGCAATGTTTGTGCAACTTTGTGGGAAACTTTTTTATGTGGTTACGTTCAGCAATTTTTTGCTGCCGCCGGCCAGTAGTAGATACAAAGAAATTGCATCTGTCTCTTCGCCACCGGAACCATAGGCTCATAACCATCTTTGAAAGAGTGCTTTAGACCTTAATTCTGACGTGTGTTCTCAATAGAAACGTAAATACAGATTTTACGAAAATTTGAGACCATATTGCTTATGTCATTTCGATACTTTTCCTCCTCACACTATAGTATACGGCGAAAAAGTAAAGAATTGAAAAAGAGACATCCTCAAAAACGGCTCCCAATTTTTATTTAAATTTTGAACTTGATCAGAGAAATAAATCGGTCCATCAATTTGAGACGCTCAGTCTCAATCTTACACTGCTGTTTAGAACTAGTACACATCTTATGACAACATCCTCATATGATGTTGAAAAATCCCCTTGATTCAAGTAAAAGTACAATTTTCTTGTAACTTCCCAAATCCGCACCCAGTGAACATAAGTTTGACCTAATTAGCTTTGACAAAATTGTGATGTTAATAAAATAAACACCACGTGAAAACTCAACCAAGTTTATTTTCTTCGTTATAAAGAAAACAACAACCTGCAATTAGTTTTCTTTAGCCCCATATGCTTGGACACAGACTTTGGTGTCCACTCTTCTCGTCGTAGTCACCCTAGTGGGGGTGGTGCGCGTGCCCCTCGTGCAAGCTCCTCCACCCACGCCTGGGCCCCCGGGTAACACCGTCTACGAGTCGAGCGGCCAGCTCGCCTTGCCCCTTCAAACGGGGACCGACCTCAAGCCATACTGTCTTGGTGGCGAGACCCCTGCTCGCTTGTGACTACAGTCGCCGCTTGATGTGGCTCTCCGTGCCCAGCGGGAACTCAGTGCATGGCCCCTCGGCCCCTAGTCACCGCCTCCGTTCGGCGCTGGATCAGGCGTGTGGCGGTGGCTATCTCCAGCCACGTCTCGCCGCACGCAGCCTGATTAACAGCGACCTGACGAGTTGTAGACGTACTTTTCCGACCCTCGGACTATCCGCTCGACGGCAGGGTTGCTGATTGCTGACTATTGACTGACTACTTTGCGGGGCTCGCGGGCCCGATTATCCAGCAGGTGCCGCCTCTGGCGAAGACTCGCACTCCGCCTGAGCGCCAATGTCCAACCCGAGGCCGTTGCTGCCCGCGGTTCTCCTAGATCGCCCGCCTCCTAGCGTGCGCGCGACAATTCATAGTGGCAAAGTGGCCAAAACTAAAACCTTGTAATTATATGAGCATCTGCAGCACACTGCTAAGTCAATGCCAACATTAGTCTTTCAAAAGGTTTATTACTCTTGAAATAATTAACTAGCGAATTACATGCTTACCCGCCACTGACAATAAATATGCCAATTTTGCTACAATATCCTTGACATGATAACCAAATGCTGTTCGGAAACGCAGGCGAAAGAATGTCATCGACCAATGTCCTTATTTGGGAAATTACGAAGAATAATTTCCTTGCCGAGTAGACACGACTGTCATGAAACCTTCCTAAAATGTTTATACTGATTCTGCTGGTTAAGAAAAGCCATCTTCCTCTGTCGCTGCCATTTATTTTGCTCCTCTTGTTGTTTCATGAAGCTTGAAATCTAAGTTAATCCCTCCCAAAAAAAGTTTGCCTGTCGCCGAAAGATTGGCTACTGAATTAGATAATTACTCTTAATTACACTGCTTGGCGTTAACACTTTATTTTGCAATTCAACATTTACAGGCAATGTTATAAAGTCCATTCGTGAACATTCTTCCCTCTCTCTCGTCAGTAGATAAAATTACTGACATTTTTTCGCGAAACACGTTTTAATTTTCTTGGATTAGAGGAATCATGTTTCTCCCATTTTGTGTATTTTGCTGTCCTAAACTCGCTAATGATAATAAAAATGGTCAGATATTGCCTGGTTACCTTGTAATTTTAAGACAAAAATATTTTAAATTCTAAGTTTTCCTTTACCTGGTAGCATTATTTACAAGTTTATTTACAAGTTACATTGAAGATCCTGTCATTTGACTTTTCGTTTGTAATGGATCATGTGTACATCCATGAGTTTTATACAGTAATAGTCAACTAGCATGGAGGTATTCCAGATTCCCGGGAATCGACATTCAAACACAAATAATTTCACAAAAGCGCTTGCGATATTCATCAGAAACTATAAAGCAACTTTCTGGAAAACGGTCCAAATGGAACTGAAGGAAGTGAATTTTGAATAGGATGTTACATCCTACTTGAAGAAAAGTTAGCATACTTTTTTCCTTTTCTTTTTGTTTTGAGGAGCAAGTTTTGAAGGTAACTTCAAAAATGAAGCAAAAATGAAGCAAAAATGAAAGAATTATTGAAGGTAACTTTTCTGAACAATTCCATGCTGCGCCACATTCTGTGCCTGTCGTCACTAGATTGCCTGGAGCTCATAAGGAATAGTTTCCAAAGCTAAATTGGTCGTGAATTGTGGCTATCTCAAGAGACGGTGACAGGTACGAGTGCGATAAAGAGTAAGCACGGCGCCTGAACGATGCAGCATTGGCTAATTCAACAACTCTATGTGAATCCCAATAGACTGACACTTCCTTGTTCCTGACAGAAGAAAATTGAAGAGAGAGGAATGAAGAAGACAATTATTATGTAAAATTAGAAGAGATGGGGTTGACATAAAAATTGAAAGTATCCAGTCATTTTCTGAAAATATCGATCGCTGTTGATACCACTCAAGTATAGAAGGTATTGTGGTATCGAAAGTATCGAAACCCATCCCTAGTTATTTTCAATTTTAATGATACAATGGGTAGTAGTAGTTCGAGTATTTTACACCATTAGGCGTCTCTCGCATTACAGTTTCCATTTGATTCCGTCACTGCAGTCTTCTGTAGTTAATCCTCTTCTAGCCATCGCCTTCCACTCCTTCCTTTCATGTACTTCTGGCCTCCTCTTCTGTGCGATGTTGATTTTCAATTCCAGAGCTTAGAGGCCATCGTTCTAAGTGATTATACCATTTGAGCCTTTTAATTTAAATGTATCAGTAATGTTGAAACCCCTTCTGCTTTTCTTCTAATTTCTTCATTTCTTACTTTGTCCAGCAGTGTCAATCCAATAGTCTTTTTCCCATTGCTGTAAGTTTTCTCATTATCTGTCGATATTTCAAACTTCAGACCCATATGTGGCAATACTGTCTACGATAGAGTCTTGTATAATCTTTTTTTAACATTTTTGCTCAGGTTTTGATTCCGTATGAAAGGGGGAATTACCTTATAGCTATTTTCCCCTTTGATATTCTACTCTGAATATCTTGTGTACTACCGATTTGCTGCTTTTGAGTACTAGATAGGTTTCATTCTGGCAGGATTTCAATTCTGGTCCGTTGGGTATACATAGAGTCTTGGTGTCACCTCACAACAGATATTCTATTTTATTAAAATTTATATCAGCCCTATGATAGAGCTATAAATAAATTTTAATAAAACTAGCCTATGATACAATGACATGTTTCTAATTAAAAAAAGCAAGACCAAATTAATTGAAAATAATTTAGATAAATTAAATATGAACAATCTTATAAAAGTCATAGATAACAATAGAGATTGTAATTAATTGTTTAGCGTACTCCTGATGATGGAAAGAAGTGAGTTTCCGAAACATTGTGAAAATGTATAGTAAATGACATAAAATAACAATGGTGATTATTTTATGACCATAACTCATGACATCAAATGAAAAGGGTGTAATATTACTCATGCAGTATCAGAAGTTTTAAATTGGTTTTGTATTAACAAATTAATAGTAAAAGATTGGAAAACGCTTCCAATGCAGTTTTCCATTTCAAATAAACAATTGCATACCCACTGGGAAAAGAACGGTATGAAATCGATTGATGTTAAGTTAACAACATTGGGGTTAATTGTGTCACGAATTCAGAGTTCTTTCAAATTCAGTCAACATTCAAGGTGCTATTTTGTATATTTTGGAGCGTTCAATCCGTCATTCACCGTAAAAAACGTTATCCTTATGAAAAGGAGTTTGAAAGGTATACGTAGATTTTCAGCGAATGGGTGGATCCTATCTTCCCATCTGACTTTCCCGTCACGCGCTTTAGCACAAACAATCTCCTTTTGGGAGAGGAGACTGCGTCTTGTCTCATTTGACTCTCATATCCTGATCAAACCTGGAGGTCCCTAATGAAACGGAGAAGACCTTGTTGTGGAGGACCGAGGAATAGAACATCTTTGTTTTGTCCAAATAATGACAGCAAAGAATACTTTTGATTTTCTCGCATTCTACGAATTGCGATCCTGTGATATTGAGTACTGCGATCTGCAGTGGGAAGTGGCGAATTTTCAACAAAAGAACTCGTTTAGGGTATCTGACATCAAAAATTGCATAAAACTTGTTTTTACACGTAGTAAACTACTTCTTGTAATATATTGTGTGTCAGAATTCATGTTTTCAGCCGTATACGAAATTATTACCAAAACACCTTCGCCTGTCTGTACATTTCGGATCATCCCAAAAACCGTTCATACGATTTCCCCAAAAAATGCATATTCCTTGTCTGATTTAAAAGGAACTCTACTCACAGCAAGTATGAAACAGATATTATGATTTTACTTTTCATGAGTGCTTTGCGCAGTATAAAGAAAGTATAGTAAAATTGGAGAAAAAATGTTTTGACAAATTCGTATGGCCAGGCCCTGGTAACGAAAAATGCTTTAATTTTCTTCCTTCTTGTAGTAAATTACTTCTTCTAACTGTAGTCAGAATCCATGTTTTCTGGGTTCTTGAAGCCGAAAATCGATTGACGGAAAAACATGTCTGTCTGTCCGTCCGCCCGTGACAATTCACGGCTTACCTGTTCACATTAATTTTTCCAAATTGATATTCCTCATCTATCTGAACGAATTAGAGGGCCTGCAGTTTAAACCAGACATTTTGATTTTTTAAGGTATTTTACATGAAGCCTCAAACAATTTTGAAATGTTTCAACAGAATCAGCTAATATTTATAATTCTAATAATGTTTTTGAACCTACATTTCCCGTAAGTGATAAGGTGAACAAAAAGTCTTGCCATTTCACACCTTCCCCCTCTACCCACCTACCTACCCCCTCCTTGCCGGCGAGAAACCAAATTACCTCAAAAGAAAACTCATTGGGCGTTGACCTTTCCTAGAACCCTCAGATTAAAGACATCGTTATTTACAGTATGCTCGAATACAGAACTGACTAGCAACCAATCAGATAGCGAGAATGAACTTCCAAACGATAACTCGGAAATGGATGAGAAAAAATACTGAAGGTAACGACAAAATAAAGAAACAACCATCCAAGAAAAAGAAAAAAGATGAATCCTCTTTGAAAATGTTGACGATCAGTCATGGTCCAATACTAAAACAATCTTAGAATCTCCCAATGTCCATTACCCATTAAATCTACATGAACTCCAAAGTTTCTTTGACAAAATGAAAGATAATATTCTACTGTAAAATTGCGGAGAATTTTGATGATTTTCCAGATTTAACATCAGTGTTAAGAGTTGTCACCAAAACTTATCAAACAGTGGTGGAAAAACAGATGCTCGAGAATTATCAAAAAAACTTAGTGCAGATATGAATGAAAAAGCTAATGCCAGGGAACAAGATTCAGAAGAACAGTGATACAACATTCTCCTTTCTTGCCATTTAATGATGACATAAATGTATATTGATAATATAAAGTAAATAAATTCAGCCATTTACGATGGACATTACAAATGCAATTGGAACGTTTGTTGCAAGCTTCTCATTAACAAAGTCAAACCAAAAATAAACTGTTTTCAAGAAACAAATTTCAAAATTGTGGCTCATAGTTGGGATACAGATCTACATTTTTTAATAGAAATAATTTTAACATTGCCAGTGGTGCGTTCCAATTCATACTAAACCAGAATTTTTCTTACATTACGCCTTCTTTAAACTCAACTGGAAGCAACGGCAATTAGAATTAAAATTAATTTCACTGTCACAATTTGTAACTTATATTTACCTAATAATCAAGACATACATCACTGAACTTGACATTGTTAAGCAACCCAAAACCATTTATCATCCTGGGAGATTTTAATAGCCACAACGTACTGTAGGGATCTTCTAGTCATACGTAGAGGTAGAATCATAGATGAATGGCTTGACAAGAATGATGATATTTCTTCTTCTTAATAAGAGCAATGATACCTATTTTCTACAAGATATGAAAAAGACAGTGTTATTGATTTGACATTTTCATCCAATGACATTGCAACTCGTAGTTCTTTTTCCCTCTAGTAATGATCTTTATGACAGCGATCATTACCAATTGGTTATTCACCCTCTAATTTTCAAACACTCGCACTCAAGAAGTGGATTAGTACCAAAGTTAACTGGACTTTGTTTCAATCATCTATCAATAATAAGATTAATAAACTTCCTGATAAAAAATGAGTGGTGTCCAGATCAGACTAACATATCACTCAAACCTTTACACATTAATTGAATCAGCTGCTCAGTCGGCAACCCCTAAATCTTCAGAGATTATTCGGAACTGTCAGGTTCCAAGGTGGAATGAAATTTGACGTTTGCCATCAAAGAAAACAAGAAAGCATATAGAAAATATAAGAAATTTAAATCAATAGAACTGACATATTAAATATGAAAGCTAGAGCAAAGCCCAGTTAACTCTTAAAAATACTATGGTACAATATTTTAAAGCTGTTACATCTTCTATGACGGGTTCCCAACAACTATGTGGCATAAAATAAAATTTAATAGCGGCTCCAATTCCCCCATAATTTCTACTAGGTATCCAGTATAATGAGTTATTTTCCATTCCTTCTGTAGCAGATATTGCACCCTTATTTTTAAACAAAATAGCATCAATTCAGTGGGAAAAGTAATCAACTATCACAAGATATTGTAAACGTCATAGACTTGACTCACTGCCCAGAGAGACAAGTTGCAAGGTATGGGAATGAGGGAGCCAAAAAATGGGCTCCGAACAAAGGCCAACTTCAGGGAAAGTCCAAAAGGGAGAGGGTTTGGGAGGTGCCGGGGCAAATTGCAACGGAAAAGCAGGCGCCTCAAGACGAGTGCGTGGGAAAGATGACGCAGGAAGTCATGTGACTCGAGCATATAAGGGCGGTGGCAGAAGCCCTGGGTGGGGTAACGTTTCTGGTTTCCTCGCGGCACAACACCGCAAAACTTGTCCGGCCAGTCTGGCGCGGAAGTGCTGTAGGCACGTGTAGGTGTTCGAGTCTCGAGCACTGTAAGTATGCTTGATACTTCGGGGCAGATTGTCTGCCGAGGCACACCAGGTGCCATTTGCGATTGCCGAGTTGGCTAAACGGGCGCGGCCAAGGCGCGTGTTGGGAGAGGGGCTGCTGCAGGTAGCCCCGACAAACACCTTAGAGTGAGGTCTGTGAATATTTACAAAAATTATTTAAATAAATTGTAAATACCACTCGTGTCTGTTCCATTGGGGTGAGATCCAACAAATGACGTTACAATATAATTGCCAGCAGTATATCCTTTCCCAATTTTAGATATCTTTTTTTTGGTACCTCATGTAACTGTATTGGTTGCTTTCTGTTATTACCTGAAATTTCTACAAATTTTATTTCCTTACAAAATTAGTGATATTTGTTGAACATTTTTCCAATAGAATAACTGCCTAGCTTTTTAATGGATTTTCTGTTCCAGGATGTCCTTTACGAATATCGGTAGAATAACTCTTTTAGTTTATTGGAACAATGCTTTCTCAACTACAAACAATTCCACCACACAAAACCAGTAATTGTAGCCATCCTCATAGTAATACTTAGAGAGTAATTGCAACTGTTTATCTGTAGCTGTAGTTTTGTTTAATCCTTTGTTAGAAATTTTTTAATCCTACATTGTGCCATTGGTTAGTGCTGTGTTTTTAATGTACCATCTCTAGCATTTCCATAACATTCTCATAATATGCATTGTTTATCTAGACAATATATCCTGCTAAATCCAAACATTTTCCAAATATTTAAATTAACATCATAAGGTAATCATTTGAGTCCAATATTTGAAGACGTTTTGCCTTTTTGCACACCACCTTTTCTAGGTAACAATGGTTCTGATATGTTTCTTTATTAGATTTTTCACAATTAGTGTGACGCCGGTTCCTGGCGAAGGGTCAATTAGCTACGCGCAGCTGCGACTTTCTGGCACGGCGCGCCAGAAAGGGGAGGGGTTCGTTAGCTAACTCAGCCCCACGGCCGCAGTCTCTCCCTAAGGATTTCGAAGAACGTCGCGGCCCACCCAGTAAGTTTATTTACACCAGGCTGTCGAGTATAGAGTTAATGTATTTATTAAACATTCACAGCAAACCCGCTATTTGAACATTTTCCACTTTTCCACCAGATTACCTATAAGACGTCCTGACTGAATGGCGGAGAATTTAGTAAGGCGTAGGAACTCTGTTCAATCACGCAACCTTTTTAAAATTTTAACAGATCCTTCTAGAACTTTTGGGTAAAAAGGGAGAACACAGGCATGGGCAAGTCGCTAGCGCCGGTAAAGGAGTCGCCTGGGCATCGGGATGCGTTCGGGCGGGTGCTCGATAGAGAATCGTGGGGATCTGCCCATGAAGCTAGTAGATGAGAGAGCGGCGAGTGCCCGTGTATCTTGTTTGGGATTATTGCCCACAAAGTTGTGAGTTTGTTCTTTAAATTTTGGGTTTTTTGTAGAGTTTGTTTCGATAACCTTCGTACACTTGCTATGCGCCAATGTAATTATTTTCTCTACCCGGTTGCACTAGTATTGCAGTTTTTTCTTAATTACGTGGCGTAATTTAGATTAAATCGAGAATATTATTAACCGATAAATATCATTCGGTCCGCCTTACAACTGGAAGCTGAGCTGTTGCGGCCTCGTTACGTCACGGCGGTCGAGTTGGAGGGCAGACGGCGACCCACAACCCCCCCAGTAAAGGGATCCGGCCAACCAGGGGCCCCCCGACCCACCCTCCGGACAAAAAGGGAAACCCACGACCGAATAAAGTGAATCTTCACAGCTGGCAGGCGCGTCCGTCGCAATAAATGGTGGTATCAATGAAAGCCGAGCCACTGTTCACAGCAACGCCCCTCAGGCAATGTTAACTAAAAAACTCTTTTGATTAAAATTGAAATAATTCTCAGAATGCATTGGCCGCACATTGGCCTCTTCCAATTAAAGTTCATCTTTCAATTTTTTATTTGGAGTAATCTTAATTTAAAATTTATTGTATTGATTTTTGTACTTTGTATCAAGTGTTAGGGAAGGAAAAGTAGCCCCGCTGAACTCATGCACAGTTTGTTAGCAAACATTTTAGTAATTTGGGTAATTCTATTCTAATTTCTTTTTATTTTGATTAAATTTCATGTTTTTTTATAATCTTTTCTTCTCGTTTCGAAAAGTCATCCATCCACCCCCCCTATTTCAGGCTCACCACCTTCTGAGATAGCCGGCCCCTTTTGACTCACGGGAGGAGCAAATTTACGTTAAATCTGGCTCACCTAACGTGCGGTCGAAGACAACGCGCCCAATACATATATTCATGATTTTTTTAGCTCCAAAACAAATACCCTTTTAAATTTTTTCTCTGACTATACACTCATAATCACCCATATTCTTTCACACACATGAAATAAGTTGGTCATTTGCTGCCCTCTTTTGAAATAAACATGATCCTAGTCCATTTTTTGATGTATGACTTTTCATAACCAGTTGTTTATCTGGATAATAATAAAGCACTAATGAATTTATCACTTTTTTCAATTCTTCTAAGATATGATCACGCTGTGTTGACCAATACCATGCATTTCCCTTTTTTTAACAATTTAGACAAACGGTTTTATTAAAGTCGCATATCTGGTATGCATCTCCCAACATAGTTAAATGACCCTAATAATTTTTTTAGCCAATTTTATTCTGTGGAGCTTAATTTCTTTTTAAAGCCTCTTTTTTACTAGGATCTACAGGCATTCCTTCACTTGAGATTATTTGTTATAAACGTTACTTTTTTGGCTAAAATTGTAATTTCTTTTGTTTATTTTAGCGTTAACTTCTTAAGCTCTTTCCATGATCTGATTCAATGTTTCATCATGCCCTTCTTCTGTCATACTCATTATTAATATGTCATCCCTACATACTACTACATTTGATGTTACCAAAATAGTGCATTATCTTTTCATCAAACAAATCACTTGATTTTTTATTCTAAAAGGTACAACCAAATACCTTATATATCCTAAAAGGTGTTGAAAAACAACAGAGCCAGGATGATGGTTCATCTAAAACTAGGGGATGAAACCCTTGTTCTAAGTCTAGTACTGTAAATATTGACTTTCCCCTTGCATTTAATTTACATGTCTTCTAGCAAAGGGCACTAGCTGTGGTTTCCAAATAAAGTTCATTCAATTCTAAAGGATCTAAACATAATTTCAATTTCATATTAGATTTTCTACTACTACCAATCTATTCACGAGGCTGTACTGTCAAATTTCCTGACTTTTTATGGCTCCTCTTTTTCTAACCTCTCTAAACATTTCAGTGGTTCGATTAACACATTTGGTACCCTTCTTGGTGGATTACATATCTGTTGCCCATTTTCTTGTAAGATTATTTTACATTTACCTGGGAAAACTCTCATCACTCAAACACTTCCTTATTCGTCTTTATAAAATGTTCTCTATCCGCCATTGTTGATAATTTGCCAATCTCCATTTTCTTAGATCGTTTAATTCTTTCCACTAGATTCAGCAAGGCACACCCTGGTAATCCTAATAACACATTACAATTAAGATATATAATTACAAAGACTAAATATGCCTGATTATCTGTAGTTTCCCCATACCAAATTCAATATCTGTTCTGGTATAGTTTTCACTTTATTAAATCCTTCGAGGTGTATATTTGCAGGTCGATTTTTAACTGACTGCCTAATTATTTATATATTTTATGGGACATTACATTTACCTTTGCTCCTGGATCTAATTTTAGGTTTACTTTCATATTATCTATCTGAATTGTTTCTAACCTTTCGGTTAGATCTCTTTGTTACACTCTAATTTTTACACTTTAACCATTTCTATAAACAGTATACCATCGCTATTACCATTATCTTTATTCACTGTTGTTATACTCTGTATTTCTGCATTTCTCCTACATGCCACTGCAAATGATTTTTAATCCACAATCGCATTCATTTTTCCCAAATGCGGGACATGCTCTGGTCCACGTTCTCTTTTGCACCTACTGCACAAAAATGTCTTCTGCTTATCATTTATTTGTTTGTTGTCTGTCAGTTCCTCGTTGTTTCTTGTTCTCTATCCCTTGTTCTCTTTTATTGCACCTCTCCTGCTACATTTGTGTCATTCTTCAATGTTTTCAATGTCAAAAATCAATGGGGAATATAATAAAAATACTACCAAATCAACTACAAAACCCGTAGAGAATGTTGTTTTAAAATATAACGATATAAATGTGAACGATCCGGCAACAGTGGCCAGTCTCTTTAACCAATACTTTTCGAGAATTGCTCCCGATCTCACTAGGTCTTCAGGCACAAAATTCCAAATTCAAACTTTACAGGTCCTAGTTGCATCATTCTTACTTGCTGTTAGGTGAACTGTTGATTTTTTCGTTTATTATTCTCCTGCATCTTACCGGAACGGGCAGAAATTGTAACAAAGTGTATTGTTGTGCCAAGCTTTGAAGTACAAAAAAGTTTCAGATTATGTCTAATGAATTTTTTCTGTCATCAGTCCTACCCTGAATACAACAGCCATATTTCACGCAAAAAAATACGAAACAAGTCAAATGTTCGAAAATTGTACATAACCTTATTTCAAAATCTATCTTTAAAGAACACATTTAATTAAGGAAAAATCTTATTTAATATTTTAGTTGTAGGTAGACACCGAAAATTTGAACTCCTGCAATTTTTTAAAAACACGGATTTCATCTAAAGTGAAACCTGCACTTCTCTTAACGATTCTTTCGCTATCAAAAATGAAATTTAATAAAAAAATTGGTACCACTTTTTTAATTTTCAAAAAGTCCCAGGGCTTATAAAGTACCCCCAAATTGAAATATCGGTTTCAAATTCAGGGCCCCGACATCAGCCAGATCTTTTAGAAATTTTATTTTTAAGAAAATAGGCTGAACGGTTTAGGCACTAGCATTGACTACAGTCGAACGTTTTCCCCTCAATCAAGTTTTCGGTACCAAGGACGCAAAAACATCGTTGTTATCGTATAATTGTTGTCAGAAGTAACGACACCATATTAAAAATTCTCAAAAACGGCTCTTTCTATTTTTTTTTTTATTTTCCCTTCGGGTAGAGTTAAGAAAGCTTAAAATGGCACAGGTCAATTTTTTTTCGCCTATCTAAATTTTCGAAAATGTTAAAGTTTCAAATTATGCGATAAAGTACGAGTATGTGCGTTTGTAGCGTCACAACTTACTTCCAAGATTTTGCTTGCTCTGCTTGCCATTTGTCCATTCTGTGTCATCTCGTGCGCGACTTCAGAAAATTGACTGATCAAAACTACGACAGAAGCTAATATTTTAATCCACGTCGACTTTAAATACCAGACATACATGATCACTTCATGGTGTACTTTCTTAAGCACAAACACGGAAAGACCCAGTATGGGAAAGGAGTGGTCTCTAGGCTAACTTACAGGGGAATTGTAGAAAATGTTTTAATAAGGTGATCATGTGTTCGTGTTCTCTTTTTCGAGATTTTAAACACTTTTCGGGATGTATCGCCATCATTATTTGTGACTTAGTATGAGAGATTTCAACAATTCAACCTTCTCAGAATCTTCTGATATAATTTTCTTCGCAATTCCGGAATATTTCATTTCTTGAGTTAACTGAATTAACACTTTTAAATTGTTCGAAAAGGGAATTAAAACAGTCATCATGGATGCAAAACTCGAGATTGCTGTAACTCAAGATTGCTTTTCTTTGAATTTAATTCAAATCAATATAAATATCTTTCAAATTATTTCATATTCTTGCTTCAAAATTTGGTAGCAATCCGATGACTTTCATTCCACTGCTGAACAAATCGTTTGTAAAATAGCGCATTGAATAACAAAGACTTTTTTTTAAACTATTAGCAGAATGATCGTCTGTTTTTAATATCACTATACTATATGTTTTTCTCGTCTATGTTGTTTGACCACCGTTTTTGAACGCAAACACACTGACATAATAAATTTAGAAATTTTCTTGCATGACGAACCCGAATACGAAAAACAAAAATAATACGCTTAGTCACAAATGGGCGCAAAAGGCCTAAAGAGGTTAAAAAAGGAATCCGAGGAGATTGTTGAGAAAGAATCCAATTTATAAGTTGCGCCATTTAATATGTCAGTTTGAAATTAAAATAATACACACACACACTTTTGTATGCTGCGGTTTGATAAATTTGATTTAATTATATAAGATTATCAAATATATTACAAATCTGCATAAATGTATGTAGGGTATGTATGTATGTGTGTGTGTACTTTACGGATTCGGCGGTATAATGGTCAGCATCCCTGACTGTTGTACCCGAGTTGGGGTTCAAATCCGATGGAAGCGAGGATTTTAAAGGCGAAAAATCCTTCGTACGCCCTTCGGAGGGTAGAAAGTCGGCTGTCCCATGTCGTAGATTTACTGCATGTAAAAGATCCCCCGCTAAAAGAAGCCTCTGAGCAAATTGAGATCCACCTATTTTCTCGCCTTTTCGTCGATAATATCTCCGCTAGGTGGTGAAAGGAGCGTAGCGAAATTTGCGTGGTTAGGCAGAAGAGCGGGCCTGATGGGGCCCGAGTCTCGTCACGTAAAATAAGTACAAACTAGCTTTGGCACAAGAGCACTTTACGGGCTTAGGCCTACCGGCGGCGTCCCGGGCCCTTTCGGCCGGGTGGAGGGGTACGGGGGTTAGCACAAGCCTATGCCGTATCTCTGGTCTTCTCAACCTGAGAAGGAGCTTTCATTGTCACACAGCAATGGATACTGAGACAATGCAAGGAATACGCACAGTTAATTGTTGTCCCGACCGAGAATCAAACCCTTGAGTTGGCCGTGGAAAGCGAGCACGCAACCAACGAGCTACCGAGGGCATCATTACAAATCTGTAAACCATGTAAAACTCTGCATACTTCCAGATATCATTTTCACTACATACTACATTTTCACTCCCAGATATCATTTTCACATCATTATCATTATTGAAATAGCCCCCCCCATTTGTACTGCGAAAGGCCTGGGTTTCTCGCCGCTGTTTTCCCGCTGTGGTACACATCGACTGATTCATAAACATTTTTGCCTACTTCCTAAAAATTTGGGGCCCATTGGATCGGGGGAGATGGTTCAGGGCATTAACTGATGTCACTGCTGCCCCTCTGACCGGAAGGTATTAGGTTCGAGTCCCGACGTTGGAAAAATTTTCGACACTAGCTTGTCAGCTAGATCGAATTCAGTCGCCGTCGGGACGAGAATTTAGCGGTCGGCTACTCTGGTTGGTAGTTTTCCATGGTTTCTCCGATCAACACTAGGCGAATCCCGGGAGCTGTACCCAACGTGCTACCAAAACTCCCTTAAACGTGCTACGGACCGCGCACGATCTTTCCTTCTCTTCCTTGTCCTATCCCAACACACTTACACCAACATGCACTACACTATCGCATATTCAGGAGACCGTCCGGGGTCTTAGAGCTCGTCCCGGCTTGGGCGGGCCCCGCTGGTGGGGGAGTCCCGGTTAGGGGAAACCCGCTAGCCGACGATAGGTCTGCGCCGGAGCCCGCCATCCAGCGGGGAAGATCACCGCCATCCTCGAGAAAAAAATGCTCAATACTTACGGACTAATGACCCTAGTAGTTGACGCGCCCGGAATCACTAACAATCAAATCAATCATTGTGTTTATTGGCTTGCAATCTGTACAGGTTTTTAATATCTTCGTTCCTCCATGTTTGGCCGCCAACGGAGACCAAATTGACCACTGTGGGGCGGCCCGGTAATAGAGAGCGACAAGCGGTATGAGGCCAGCCGCCGCCCGCTCCCCGCACTTGCTTGCCCCATCGCCTGCTCGGCCGTTCTCCGTCCCGTTACCGTCCCCCCTCGCGCCCGCCCACAGCCCCTCGCAGGTAGCGGTTCACGTCTTTCCGCTGCGACTTCGGCAGTTCTTGCCTTCCGGCTCGTCAGGCTCCTCCTCGCTACCACCCGCTCCCCCCCCGCACCGCCCCCGCTCCGCCCCCGCCCAGCTCCGTTCATTATGAGGTTCTCAGACGTCCCCCGCCTTTTCCCGCGGGCGTTACCTGAAACAAATGAGTCGTCTTTTCCGCTGCCCCAGCTTCCAGCCACTGGAGCGCCCTTTGCGGCCCCCTTTTGTGGAATCCCACCACGTGATATCCTCCCCCCTCAAGTGACTTCGGACCTAAAAAACAGTCTAAATATCATTTTTTGTCAACGTTCTTTACAAGCATATTCCCAAAATGCCCATTTGATTCCAATAAGTTGTCCTGCACTTAAGTCTACCAAACTACTATCGTTGCCCATTAGAAGAAATATTTTGACCACAATTATACCAGGTAATATATTTTTATGTCCAGCTAGTGAGAGTCATTTTCTGCTGTTTTATACCCCATACGTTGTAAAAATGGCATTGTACCTTCAAAGTGTGCTTTTTTGCTCAGGAATGTTTTTTAATTTGCATGTCCCATATCACAGACATGGTCAAACATTTTTTATACAAACATGTAAACACAAACGATATCTAAATCAAATGTAATGTTTATTTATGCTTAAAAAAACAATATTTAGTTTTTTCTAGGTACTGCATGTCACTCTCCGGATAAGTCTCCCAAAAGTAGTTTCCCATCATGCCCCATTGTACTGTCGTTCGAATCGACGTCCATTGGCCGTCAAGAGTACATTGTAGAGAAGGAACGTTGGGAGAGGAAGCATGATCAAAACATGCAAATGGATTTCAAATTGAACAGTAATAGAATTCCATTATCAATATCCTAGCCACAAAAGCAATTTTTTTCACAATAATGACGATTTGGCCTTTCTAGATATGTGGAAAAAAAAACTCAATGTATGCCCAAGGACAGACAAAAAGTTCAAATTTGTTATGTAGTATTATCCTCTCGAAAATATACTTTTAAGAAAGAAGATATGGTCATGAATAATGAATGATCAAGGCACTAATGATAGAATTTTTCCTTCCGTAGATGTTTTCATACAGAATGAATTGTAATTCAAATCAAGGCGGTAATGTTTGCTTTGCATTAGTATAATTAATATATCTTTCTTTGTTTTTGGGATTAATTATTTTTTTATTAATTATTTAACATAAAAATGTTAGAACTATGTTGATCACGGGGGAGAAGTGAACAAGAGAACATTTTCTTAAACTCTGTACGTAAATGTAACGGAAGTAAAATTTTCTCTTGTCTACACACCTGAGTCAGTAATTATAGTGCGGATCCGAAACAATATGTAACGAAAGAAGCATCTCAAGGAAATATTAAGAACAATATTTATTGAGATAATCAGAGGTTACCACTCCACCGCATTTTTTGGGATTAATAAGGACCTTCAGTGTTTCACTAAATCAATATTGGTACCACTAACATATAAACACATAGTCTTGACCAGTGTGCGATGTTAACATTTCGGCTACTTTGAGCCTACGAAATATAATAAAGTGTACCTTATACGATGGATTACCTCAATTATTCAACCCTTTTAAAATGGGCATATAGGCATAAGGTGTTAACTACTATATGTTCCTGGTTGTTTACTTTTCCGTTAATATGAGATTAACTCTCACAACTCAACAGGTAACACAACCCTGTCTCACCTGTATCTTAAGTATATCATATATATCAATATTTTTGTATCATATTATGTAATAGGATTGTTAATAATTTATTGTTTGAACATTTCACAAACTGAAGGGGACCTGACATATGAGGTCGAAACGTATCTCAAATATATTTTAATATAATTACTGGAATGTTCGTTTTATTCAAATGCATAGTTTATCCAGTAATTCCTGATTTATTTAAGAGCTCACCTTGTTTTTCTAAATATATACATTCGTGTTCTTTTAAACAATTCAGGTTGAAATGCAACATGCTTATGATCATAATTCTAACATTGTATCCCGGTATCTGCTTGGGGAGAACAGTTGTGGTTTTACAGGCTACTATGAAAGACAGAAGGGAACTCCAGCTAAATTTCCGCGGTCAGGGGAATCTTTCCCCTATACCCCTCCCGCCGCCTACAGTCACATCCCCCGGCTGCGTCCTGGGGTTTGGGTTTGGGGCCCCTTCCAACACGTCAACTCGAGACCGCATTATACATCGATCTAATCTCATAAATAAAGATATGCTTGTCCAGGATTTTTCCTTAAAGAAAACAAAACAGAGCTTTGCGTGCTCTACAGTCAAGCCAACTTTCCAACTCAATTATCTGAACTCGTTTTTCCTTTCAGCGGGCCTCTATTTTTATGGGAGATTACGAGATGCAGAAAGGGAAATTTGTGAACATCAATAAACATTACACAGTCGTCGAATGCACACATCGTTTGACCAGTTGACAAAAGATAGGAACGTGTTCATTTTTAGAAGTATATTCCGACCTTAAAATGGCTCGTTTAATATGGTGAAACTTAACAGCGCCATCCTTGATTTTATGCGGATCAAACTTTTACGAGTTCATCGTATTGTAGCATTAGGAGAATTATTTTTTGTTTTTACCTGTAAAAATTACAAATATAAGTAACTCACTTCGTAGATAGTATTTCTTTATTCCTTAGCAATATTATAGTATTACATTTAATTTTTTAAATATTACATTGTCTATTAATGAGAAAAATTTAGTTTGATACTCCTACGAAACCCGGCAAATGTTTAAAAGCACTATTAATACTGTCAACATCGTACGACTTGTAAGTGATTTAGTTGGCGTTTAACAAATTATTCGCAAGTCTTTTCACTGCAAAATATCCTCTTAAGTACAAGTCTCAGGCTAAGAGTAGGGGAACTTGATGTAGTAATTCTCAAGCTTTGCAGATGATGGAAAATGAGGGGAAGGGCGTGAAAAAGTGCTGTGTAAAACAAACCGCTCCCCCTTTTCGTCATTATGTTGAATCTCAGCACCTTTTCATAGGTAGAAAATATGAGACGATCACCGGGGGCGGAACGGGCGGGGCAAGCGACCGGAATGTCAACGGCGCGGCCCACGGGCGGCCCCAGAGGCACTCGGCCAGGGCCCCGCCCCCCCTCCCCTCTCGCCCTCACCCAATCCTCCCTTCCCGCCCGCGGCCAGGGACCCCCACCCCGCCCGCACTCGCCGCGGAGAATCACAAATGCTCCACCCTAGCCTCCATGCACAAATAGGCCCCTTCGAAACTGGAGGAAAAGGACGCGCATATGCTATTTTTCGGAACTATTTTTTTCCCGGCCCAGATAAGACACAAAAACAAAAGAATTATTATTTTTTTAAATATACAGACAATGAACATTATTACGATGTACTAGTATTAAATTTTCACCAATTAATTACTCCTGAGCAGAAGTGATGCATAAGCAATTCCACATTTTAAATATCTACAGCTCGTTTACATGTTTAAAGTAGTGGGGAAAATGAATCTTTCAATACTGTACCGTTTGAATCAAGCAACAAATATTAGTTATTTATATTTTATAGTTATTAATATTAAGGATCCTAATTAATTTTTTTAAATTTATATTTGTATTGCCATGGTGCAAAATACTCTTAATTCTCATATACCATGGCATTACCATTAGCCGATTTCATTTACAGATTTGTTCACGTTAATTCGAACTATATTTTTTCAAAAATATCCACGTACCCGTTTGTTCACCGATCGAAATAAGTTTTGTGTAACGAAAAGAATTGACTGAATGATTAGTTCGCGTCTCCGGCGTCAACTGCCAAAGTAAGCATGGTGTATCGCAAGAGATGCCCCGCTGGATAGCGAGATCCGGCGTCGACTTACACGACGGCTTGCCTGGTTTCTCAACCAGGATCTCCCACCAGTGTGACACTGCCCAGCCGGGGCACGCCTAAGCTTACGACCGATCTCCAGACATTTTAGTAGTGTAGTGCATGTAAGTGTAAGTGTGGGTGAGTATAGTTCTAAACAACCTGTAACAAGTATTGTACCGCAGCCTCTAAGTCAATGCCCCCCATCTAGATCGGGTTTTCATCCAGTTTTCTGGATCCATTGAGCAAATGCTGATCTGGGCCCTGTTTGTTTCTGGACATAAATGTAACTTCGTTATCTGTGTACATCTTCTAGAATTCAGTAGGAAATAGTTATTCAAATTATCGTTCTCCATGTTGCCGCGGCAGGAAGTATTATTCCTTGCCGAAGGGCATGATGAAAATAAGAGTCCAAATTTATTGATTTACCCTTGAAAATAGATTTTATTACATCGGAGCGAATAATTTGTTAATAATCCTTACAAAAACCAAATTTTTTTCTGTATTCAAAATTCAAGTAGTATATGGCTTGGGGTAGGGATCAAGAATTTTAAAAACGTACAGAATTCACTTCTCTCCATAGCAGTCACAATAGTTTTTAATCGTTTTCGAGGGAAAATGAAAAAAAATAAATACAAGTTGTTTTGTCCGTTTGTTAGGGTACTGCTCCTGCTTTCATCTGGTGTTGATCAGAGAAACCACGGAAAAGTGCCGATGAGAGCAGCTGTCCGATAGAATTGTCCAGACAGTTGAATTAGACCTCGGTATCGAGGTATAATATCTATCGTGGCACCGCTCGGGAGCAAAAATGTCTAATTTGAAATGTTGCTACTCTTGCTTTGTTGGAACTTTTATTCATCATGCCAACTATATAAACAGTAAAAAAGGGGGAGGAAGAGGTTTTGAAGCTCAAGAAAGTCCACAGATTATACTTTTCCCCATACGTCTCATAAGTTTCTATAGCTTTTGACAACGAAAAATCAAATTAAATTTTCGAGATAATCACACCCATCAGCAGCGAAGGGATATTCAGGAAAGCATACAAGTCCGAAAAGAACTGCGAGAAACTAAATATCGGATATTGAAAAAGAAAGGAAGGAGATAAAAAAGTTGAAATTTAAAAATGTTACCCCAATAGTAAGTGACAAGTCTGGTGATGTTCACGGAAATAAATATTCAACTGTTTCATCAGAGAGAAAATCCAACGGCGTTTTGAAGGAAATCTCTCGAGAAATACACAAACAATCACTGGCAATCTCCAGCGAAGCATCTCGTCAAAAAAGGCGCGCTACCAGCCACCGACCGCAGCGGTTTCAGGTTGCGCGACGCAAATCCGCGAGCGGCGCGGAGGTGTCTTTGCAGGCGGGGCCGGGAGCAAAGGCGCGCGCGAGATAGGGAGGCGGCAAACCCGTAGGCGGTTGATTGCGCAGGGCTTGAAGACCCGGGCCCCGGCGCCGTGGCGCGGCGCGGGCGCGGGCGTGGGTGCGGGGCGGCCCGGGAGCGGCGGCAAGTTTTTGAGAGGGGAGCGGCGCAGCGCGGGCGGCGCCAGAGCGCGGGCAACAAGGGCCCAAGCGGCGCAATCGGAGCCACCGCCGCCCTGGGGATCGGATGACGCGGCGCGCCGGCCAGGCACCGCTGCGCCCGCCCAACAGCCCGCAGCATCCGCCGCACCGCGCCAACGCGCAACACCAGCTCTCATTCCATCACACCTCACGCAAAGTATTGCAGCTCGCACTGACAACTATCTATAACAACAGCGCCCTAAATACCACGACACAACGCCGCAAAAAAACAACGATAATCATCGTCTCAAGAAAATCACAGTATTTGTCGAGACCAGCGGGTTAGGTGGCTCAGGCATCAACTGATCTCACCACAGTGCCTCTGACAGGGCGGTCCGAGGGGTTTGAGTCCCGACGGTGACAGCATTTTCGGCACTACTTAGGTCGAGTCTTGCCGCTGTCTGGAAAAAAACTCGCGACCGGCGCGTTGATCGGTAGTTTTCTGTTATTACGATCCGAAGATCTTTCCTTCCCTTCCTTTTCCTATCCTCCTCTTACTTATACACCTACTAGCATACACTGTATACCAGATACGTCGGAGCTTAGAACTTACCCCGCTGGTGAGATAACTGGTTAAGGAAAACCTCGCAAGCTGAAGGTAGGCTGGCGCCGGAAATCACCATCAGGGGGAAGATCACTGCCACCTCCGTACTCCAAAACATGCATTACATTAGGGGAGTAATGACCATAGCAGTTGACGCATCCGAAAAAACGAAATAAGCAATCAAGAAAGATCCAAAGAATTAAAGAGAATCCGATTCAACGGATCAGAGGGAAAACACTCTCAAACCAGTGGCCAAAAAGGGAAAACACTTAATACCCATTTTCACGGTGATATAAATCGAGGTATAAAACTCAGTAGCCGCCCTCGAGTAGTATTTTAAAATTTATGCTGCAATTGTTAAACAAATGGAACTTAAAGTATTTAGAATAAAATGAAAAATTAGAGAACTGAAAACCAGGAATATCTAACTAGCAACAATATTCATGGCAATATACCCAGAGTTGTGGCTGTCCTTCCACCCTTAGGAACTACAAATGTATTTGCTGGAGAAACTAAGTGAGCCGTTGCAAATGGCTTGTAGAAATGCCTTGCGTGGAACTGGTAGGAAAAGCCTTGCGTAGGAAGTGCCAAAAATAATTGTCATGATATGCTAATTTCTTATAAACAATTACGTATCTCGAAAACGAAAGACGATAGTGCCAATCGGATTGCGAATTTTGCATCCGTTTAAAGGTAATTTTTAAAAAGAATACATTTTGTTTGAAAAGTTTAAAAAATTTTTAAACAATTTCCAAATTTTGAAATTTTAAGTGGCATGGTTCTCTGATGTCACAGAACGAAAACTGCAATTAACAATTTTCAACAATTAACAATTTTATAAACAATTCGAAATGTGCGCTATTCCTGCCGGGAAGTGTACCCAAATTGTCCCAGAGTTGATGATCGCAAAATAACAATTTGACATGAGATGCAAATTAATTGCTTTAATATCTAGTTTGATTGTTACTGTAATGATAAATATACACTTGGTCTTTCAATTTTTCTTTTTATTGAAATGGTTCCCCAGAAGTCCTCTAACGATTCGAGAAAGACAGTATTTGCATTTTTGCAAATGTAATATAGATATGAACAATTGCAAATATGCAATTATAATCTTTTTCTTATCGCAAAATTCTGTTGTAAACTTGTCATTTAATGAAGTTCATAAATTGTGTATGGACAAAAAATTGGAATTATAGTATAAGAACGTAATTGTTCTAAAATTAGTGTTATTTTATCTGATATGAATATAATTTCTTGAAAAAGAATTGTGTTAACAGTGTTAATCCGTGTTCATATATATTTCAATGAATTAACTTTTATGTTCATACAAGTGTTTCTTCCATGTATTTTTATTGAAAATACTTCCACATCTGAACCAGCGACGCCCGCCATTTTCTACGACGAAATTTTGTTAGGCACTCCTACGTTGAGATTGGCTGGGATGGTTTGTGAGGATCCGCCTGCGACGTTTCGTCATGACAAAGGCTGCCTGCCGTGCAAAAGCTGAACTTAGCCACAGACGGCCCTGATCAATTTATGTTTCCAGAACTGTACTAGTATGCCAACTCTGGTATTGTAAATTTAATGTAATTTTAATCGGTAATGGTTACTATCGTTGGTTCCAAATGTATACCATGATATTGTATATTTAATGTAACGATAGTCTGTATTATATACACACACTAGTACGTAATCATTTTTCAGAATTGGTGAAAACATACGTTTTTTCCCTAATATTATGTAGTGAACAATGTAAGTCTCATCCTCCATAAATTTAATGTTTCCAATTTTTATCAATAACTACAATATATTAAGCATTTGTGTCTTAGAGAATGTGCTTCATCCTGATAAAATAAATTTTAAACTGATTTAATACAACAAAACATTTGATTATGTAGATTTATGGCAACAAAATGTAGAGTATCTTTTGATATTCAGAAAATAAATATGTGGTGGAGATGAACCGCAAATCGTTGCAATACAGTCTATGTACGAAGGAGAATATGCTGCGTTATTAGGTGTTTGCTATCCTTGCCAAGGCGAATCCGACATTCAATTTCCAAAACATACCAGTAATTTTCGGAAAGGTAAGTAAAAATTTAAAACATTCACGGTGATGTAATACTTATGCTATCCTAATTATTTTTTCGGCCTAGGGCGTTTATCCCGACAAATGGGCACACTTTACGTCCCGGGTAAAACGCATATTCGACCATACACTAGACACCAACACACTTGTGGGCTCCTCTGATCTGGGTCAGCAGAACGCGAGACCCTTCGCGACAATACGTACGTGAGAGACAAGGACAAACAACCATGCCCAAGGTGGGACTCGAACCCGCAACCCTTCGGTCCAAAATTATAATATACCGTATATAAATCCACTGCAAAATTAACGATTTAAGATTTTTTAAAAAAGGAATATTTGTAAGTATGTTTTAGTAATATTCCCCTTTTCCTCCAGTAAGATTCAGTAAAAATGAACGATTTAAGTTTTTTTAATGGACTATTTGTAAGCATGCTTTACGTAATATTCCTTTCGTCCTGTAACGGAATTGCATTAATGAGCTCATGCTGATTCTGCGAGAGGCTTTGGGGCATGCGAGGGAAAGCGAGAGAAACCCCAGTTTAAGGATTCCCATAAAAGGCTGCCCCGTGAAGGCCAAAATGGCGCCCTGACACCTCCCACTGGATGTCGACAGAATTGCGCATTGACAACAGATGTTTTAGTCTGGAAAAAAAACATCATAAATATTTGGGTGTGGAAAACTACTTCCCAGCAGACACACAGGAGGCGTGTGTTGGGGAGAGTTGGTTAACAGGTCCACTTTTTTAATTTGTTTAAAATGTTATTTACTTGACCTATACACGTGAAAGTTCGCATGATATTTCAGGGGGACTTTTTTCCTTATATTGTGGGAAAACATCATCATTGTGTCTACAGCTGTTGTCAAATATGGAATGATTTATAAATTTGTAATAGAACCAAAATTTAACCCAACCGGTAAGGTTAATAGACTGAAAATTGAATAAGTTGGAAAATAACATTGACGTTTTAATGAAAAAATCTTCTATACATTGCCATAACCATTTTCTATACATAAATGGAGAAAAAGCTTAGCGAAATTGTATTTCGCAATTCACGATCAAAAATTTAAATTACGATTCAAAAACATTTTGGTTGGTCCGGGAGAGGAGTCAGACCATCGAATGATGTAACTGTTAACTGCAAATCTGCAAATACTACTTTCGAAAAAAAAATAAAGGGGGTTACTGGACCCGTCCACTTAACCTAACGTCCCGGCGGTCCAGTTAACCCCACAGCACATATTTTCTTTATATGCCCGAAAACAAACAAGCCGCGACGTATTATTAAAAACAAAACACACTGTTATAAAGCCGAAATACTAACATTTAATCTAGTGTGAATATTTTTTTGTAGTTGTTATTCAATCGCAATAAAATTTCAAAGAAGACGAGTGGTAGAAAATACTTCTGACCTTTCAGAAAAAATGTCTTACTGTACTGAACCTTTGCAACTTACGGCTTGCAACTTATGAAAGTGGCTTAGATTATCAGCCCTGTCATTCTACGAATGTCATCCAGTGGAAAAGGCAGGAATCACTTCCCACCGACATTTAAAAGCATGGATCACTTAACCTAACTGGTCCACTGAACCTAAATCTCCCCTACTGAAACGGCTACTCGCAACAGGCGAGCTTCTTTTGAAGTGAGTAGACAAATATACAACTCTCATACATCTTGGGTAGGAAAATACACATGAATTGAATCGGTTATTTGAAAAAGGAAATAAGTTCATATTTGATATTTGTCTAGATTTTATTATAGACATAAACATATTGAAAAAATAACTTTAAAAAAACATAATTTTGATTGAAATTTTATATAAATGTTCTATTAATTTTTTAAACATTTTTCATCTCTCAACGTTTCGAGGAGCACTTATCATTTTGTTCAGGAATCTAATTGGAATATAAACGGAAATTCTTATAAACCAAGTTAGAATTTACTAACTTTTAAAAATTAATTTAAAAAACATTGAAATATATTATAATAAATAGTATGTATCAGGTACAAATATGTCCTTGTTCCATTATGTTAAGAAAAAAACTTCATAACATCCACAGTTGACATTTGGGGCAGTTGTTAACTGAATTTTATATTACACTAGGAGAAATGTTCACGTCAGAACAGTTGGCCACAAAATTCATGAATACACACCTGGACCACCCTGGACGCAATTAACTAATGTTACCAAACCTACCTGTAAAGTGTGTAGTGTGCAATGCCACTTGTGATCCGAAATCCAATAGATTACGTTACCAGAATGTTAAATTAACTTTATCACTTCAGTGTAATGTGAATTATGCACATCATATTCGATGAGAAATTTATTTCTTTAGTGTCTGAAAAATTTTACAATAAAAGAAAAATGGTACTTACATTTCTCTAAATAGACTCCCGAAATTAACCATATTGAAGATAAAAAGTGTTTCAATGTAGTTCATGAAGCAAATTCTTATATTGCAAGAAGACATCTATCGATAAGTTTTATATGTTGAGAACTATGAGTTTGAGAACTAGTAGATTGAAAAGGATGAGGTTGGGTCATCCCCTCAAGGAATTAAAGTAGTCCATTGTGAAGGGCTGTGGACTTGCACCCGTGCCCTGCCCCCTGGCCGCGTGCCCTGCGCGCGTCTTGGCGCGGCGCCCGCCCTGCGCCCTGCGCCCTGCGCCTTGAGCCCTTCGCCCTGCGCGCCGCGCACGCCCTGTGGCTGGGCGGGCGGGCACGACCGCGGGGCCCGGGGACAACCCCCGCGCGCGCCACCGGGTTTTGCGCCCCGTCTCCGTCGGCTCAGTGATTAACAAAAAGCGCCGCGTTCTGATGAAATGGGAAACGCTTTTAATCCCATTGGCGTGGACAGCAGCGCAAGTTTTGTCGCTTCCGCCTCCCCGATTTCCTCCTCCGGCGCGTCCCCCCGGTGCCACCGCGTTTATTACGAGGGCGCTGCAACAGTCACCATTGCGCCGCATCACACTTCAACAGGCACCTCATCGGGGGCGGGGTAGCGTGAGGGGATGGGGAAGAATGGCGGTTCCACTGCGTTGTGGTAACCTGGCACTGCCCGAGGCAGTAGCGCTACATGTGTCCAGGATGTCAAATAGGTTCCCCTTTGATTATCAGTATGGCCAGCCTCGTACTTATCAACGCAACCGAACGATTAGGCTCTGATGTTTATGTAGATGAAAAATCACTGTACGGGATCCCTACCATACGCAAGTTGATTTGAAAGGCAATTTTAGAGAAACATTGTTGTCTACAATTTAAATTTAGGGTTACTAATACATGAAATTCATTTTGTAATAATATTCACTGGTATTATGGAGAAACGGCAGAAATATTCGTGCATAGAAAGCCGCTAAATGCTAGAGTATGCCCGGACTTTAACGGTCGAAAAGTGCCAAGATATGTCATGCAAACTCTACAGTTGCTTATTTTGGGATTTCTATTCAAACAACAATTATTTTAACAAAAGAACCAAAATGCTCCGATGCGCTTGTGGAATAAACACAAAAACGAAATTTTCTTATTTATTTTTAGACGTGAATTTCGCATGAAAAATAAAACATTTGATAATGATTGATTGATTTTTTCATATAAATGGCTGTAGAAATTGAATGGAAATGCGAGGTTAATCCTGAGGATTTTCAGAGACACGCGAAAAAAGATTTGATTTCGAAACCCTCAAAATGACAAATAAATGATATAATAAGCTTATATTTTTAGCAGTTCAATTAAAAATAATACTTTATTAAGTAATTTTATTGTAAAGAAATACTGAACGTCGTATATGTTTTTAGTAGTTCTTATAAAAAATATTCAACAATTACATAATTTTGTAGTTTTTCACAAAATGCCCAATTGTTTGTAGAGTATTTACCTCAGCAGCTACTAGATTCAAATTTCTCAAGATATTATTTTACCATCAAATAATTAATGTGAAGGTTCAGAAAGACGAACGTAAAAAATTGGCAAAAGATAAAATTTAGTATAAAGTTACTTACTTTTTCTTCAAAGCGATGCAATATCTCAAAGAAGAAAAGACTTAACGAAGGGGTAGGTGACAATTACTCAGAGTCCATGTAGTCTTGTCCTGATTACAAGAACCTTCCCCGGCAAAGCTTTCGAGCAATTACGTTACTGGACTTTCCAGGGAACTACTGACAAGTACGGAAGAGACGAGTAACTGTTCAGAAATTTCCCCGGTTGCATGTCGGCCCCAACCGCCCGCCAACGAGCGCTCTACTTACCGAAGAGAGTGAAGATCAAAAATTTTGTTTTTTCCGGGCCTTTCCGAGCGAGTCCGTGCGTGACGGGGGTATAGATCTCTATTGCTATCGAGCCGCGGGAGTCTGAGCGGGTAATGCACGTGATTGTATCGCTGTGGATCCATTGGGGCCCCCACGCGAGCTGCAGCGGCCAAGCGGCGGGGCGGGGCGGCGGGGCGGTGAAGCGGTGAGGGGGGGGAGGGCGGCGACGTCGACGGTGACGGCCACGTTCGGAAGGACTGGTGCTGATGCGAAAGCCAGCCGCACGCCACACACACACGCACATGCACACGCGCACACACACACACACACACACACACACACACACACACACACACACACACACACACACACCGCCACCACTTCCTTGCCAACGCTTTGTCAAAGCTCCGAGTACTCCACAGACAGGAGCCTTGGTGGGTTCGCTGCTCTAGAATAATGTCCATCGTGAAACGTGCAGAATTTTAGACCCTGCCGTTATCAGTGAATTGGAATTCGGAGTCGAAAATATTCACAGTGGTTTTAGATTTATTTGAAGTACTTTAGAATGGAAAAGAATCCCAGTAATGCGAACATAAATACATTAAATAATACATGTATGTATAGATTGTTTATTAAACTTAAAAAATGTTCATAGACTACTTGCTGCGGGAATAATGGGATACTTTTTACAAAACCCGTTGGAATGAATGACGAAAATAATTTCCTTTTTCGAATTTTCCATGTCACTTAATAAGTGCTTTCCTTAAAAGAAAATTTAGAAAAAATTTCAATACCAATACTTGGGCAGCAGAGGGATTACCATGTACAACCAAACTAATTCTATTTCATTATTAAACAGCATAACGTATCTCACGATATCTACATCTATCAAAAATACAACTCAGTTAAAAATCATAAGCCCGCTAAACACATGAAACTTGACGAGGATATGAAACTCAAATAAAAACAAAAGCAACGTGTAATGTAGTGGATTATACGACCCCATTACCCTGAAACCTTAGGGACAATGTTGTTTTAAAAGATGATAGAGAAGTAAATGATTCGGGAACAGCAGCCTTTCTCTTAAAGCAATAGCTTTCGAGAATTGCGGTTGCCCCATGGAAGATCTAAATCCACAAATTCAATAACAGGTGTTCTCCCAAAACTTTTCGATACGATGTTTCCGAACAGTAAAAAACAATTTTGCGTAAAAAAACAAGTAAATTACATCAGGTCCGTACCACTGGCAAATAACAAATGTCAAGCATCCGCTACCAGCAGACAGAGTCGCTAGATTTCTGAAATCTTAAAATGGACGTGTCCAAAACAGATTATGTTCTTTCACCATCAAATAGAAGTAGTAGCCAGATTTGAAGTCAAATGACCTCACCCTGAACTGTCTTCAGACATAAATGTTGTTCCATCCCTTTCTGCTCTAAATTTGTACAAAAACGAAAATTACCAATTTTTACTAGAACTGTTTTTTCACTCATTCATTCAATTGTACATAACTTATTTTAAGAGCTGATTTTTTTCAAGACTTAGTCTTCAAATTGTAGTTTTGAAATGCTAACGTTTTGCAATTCCTAAAAACGGAGAGTTCGGGAAAAAGGGACTAGTAGCATACTTTTTTTAGCACCCTTTGGTACATATGAGGAGAAAATTAAAAAAAAAAACCAACTAGTGGTCCAATAACACCACGCACTTTCCCCCCCTTACTTTCACGCAAAATTACGCAAAAAGTACTCAAATTTTCGAAAAATTGTACATTACCTTATTTCAAAATATATCTTTAAAAACAGATTTTATTAAGGGAAATATCACTATCTTCATAATTGTAGTTGTAGGAAGACGCCCAAAAACATTGAATTGTTGCAATTTTCAAAAAATCAGGGTTTTTAACGAACATGAGACCTACACCATTCTCTTAAGGCTAAATGCACCGAAAAATACTTATAGGAAAAATCAATAGATCGCAGCACTATCATACGGAATTTACTAGATCGAGAACGTCTGAACAAATTGTCCGATTTTCGATCTGTAAACTGCATTGAACTCCTTTTTAAAATAGAATTCACGCTGATGCCGTTTTTCAAAAAGATTCAAAAATTTGAAAACGTTTTCATAGTTCCGGGAAGAAATTAAAAATGGGCTTATAGCGCGATGGCGACGTGCTTCGGAATCCAACGCCGTGTCAATCATGCTAATCGGATGAATAGGAGCGGCGTAAAGTGTAATTGGGAAGACATACCTGACGCCCCTCCCCCTTTTCCCTGCGTCACCCGACCCGCCTCGACGCGGGACGAACGACCAAACCGGCCCGCCTGCGGCACGGGAGGCCGAACTTTCAGACAGGCAAGCTGGGCAGCCAGTCCTTTCAGTCTCAAATATTTTTCTTCACGTGTCAAACTAGTGATGCTGAACACAGCCAAACGGTCTCATATCATCTGTAATAGTCGTATAAAACTATATATCTTGTTCAAATATTTCCGTCTTCCTTCGAATACCATCAAACAATTATTTGAGGCGGTACTCAAAATATCGATTCCGATTTGGAAACTGATTTAAAAAAGAAAATTGAACTAATTGTAGATATCACAATATTCCATGTCCTAACATCTTTTTTTCATACATTTTATTTTAAGATCTTCCGTTATCTTTCCCTCTACAAGAAAGTATGAGCGAAATTACGCACGAGCTTTTTTTATCCTGCGACTCGATTTTTGATCTCAAAACGGTTTGTCTCCTTGATAGACTTCATCTGATGAATCTTTTTTCCCCAAGTAAAATTTTAAAACAGTTTTCGAATTTCGACAAAATTGAAGAAGTGGTAAAATAGCGCGCAGGCGAGATGCATCCTGAACCCAACTCGTAACAAACATTAAAATATAATATTAAGAATCGTGAATGTTCCAGCTTACTTAGTGTTATTTTGATATAAATGATTGTTGTATTTGTATAAACTTGAAGATTGGAAAAATAATTCTGGCGCGTCATTTTGATACAAACTACGTAAATGATAAAGTAAAGGATGTGTGTAAATCATTGATTGTGACACATATATATGTATTTTTAATGCATTAAATTGTCACGAAAGCAATATAACCTTTAACCCTAGACAGGAACCCCACACTAGAAGAGGAATATCCGTCTATGAGGGGATAAATTATGTTTTGTTATACAGTTATTAATTTGGCAACTTTTACATTTCTACATTAAGATACCATTTTTCTAAACATCGTACACGCTTATCAGAACATTAATCGGGTTGCAATTCAATTTATAAGATTTATATACTACTAGTAAAACTGCATACAGTCACTGATAAACCCATATTAGGGAATCAGAATGCAAATGTATTAAATCGGCGATCCTTATCTAGGTGTCGAGAATGGGGATGCAACATTGATGTTGATATTTTTCAAAACATTGATTTTGTATAGAAACACGAACATATTTCGAAAAAAAATGAAACATTTATGAAACCCTGATGTTTATTATCGATGTGCTTGAGGAGTTGTGGTGAATGAAAAGAACCGATAATCACAATTTTATAAAAGTCAAAATATGAAATAATATTGCATTTTTCCCACTGTCAATACATGTTTTCGAATAAAGAGAACGGTGATTGTAACATCCTCATCCAGTAGACTATCTTCAGCCCAAGAAATGACCCCATTTTTCTGGCTTTTCCCTACGTATGTCCTACCGTACGCAGAGAGGCGGCCAACGCAGCACCTAGGGTAGGTCTCTCGCCCACCTTCCTGTACCCATTTGAGGAAGTTGTGACTACTCCATAAGACCTCGGCGATAGTTTTCAGGTTTAGTTTCGCTGTTATTCTTTTACTTTGTTTTGCCGTTTTGTCTAAATCGTAATTATAAATTAACAATCACGGCCACTGTCAAAACAAAATCATCCGCACGAACTTGGTCGATGTTTCTAAACCAGGTTTTGAAAGATGTTTTAATTTTGAAATTGATATTTGATTCGTATTACTGGAGCATCATTCCTTCGCTTTTCTTGCTATCCGAAACTGGGAGGGACGCGCGATAATTCAGCGAGTTTTTCCCCAATAATGGCAGAATGTATGCATGAAAGACTGAGGGTATCAAACACACTGTTCAGTGCTATGATGTTATTTGTCGGCTCCAGTCTTGGTCAAGCAGCGGCTGTGAGCATCTCTCCTTTTATCTGCAGGTCCCAATTTTCGCGGGTCTCAACGCGCAGAGAAATAGTACTGGGAACATAGATCGCAAGCCATCCCTTGTTAGACCTATCTGGATATACACAGCAATAGGATGCTAGCAATTTCTTCATTGCTCACTCGGACTCGAACTGCCTTTTTCCTTTTGTTTGTATATTTTGTATTAGTCATCAATTATGCCACTTACACCCTTTTCTTCCGCTTCATTCTATCATTCCAAGCATAATATCCTTTTCAGGTTTTTGTTCTACTCACAGTATGTCCAAAATATTTTATTTTCCTTTTTTTGGCTTTGGCTTTTAGAGTTCTGTTTTCTTTCAAAATTTCGGCGTTTATCTTTTCCCTCCCATTGTACGTTAATATTTTCTTCCGTGTCCATACTTCAAAGCATTTTCCCTTTTTTTCGGCCTATCTCAATGTTCAGCTTTTACCCCCACACAACAGGATTAGAAATACCTTTTCTCGATTTTTTGGGATTTTGGTCTTACGCAGGGTTTGATTTCTAACGGAACGGCGTTCCTGTACTCCCCTGATTCATTCTCGCTATTACATTATATTATAAATATATAATTATTTCTCTTAAATTAATAAATCATTTTGAGCGCGTTCCGGGACCTAAATTTAGAAATCAATCACTTGATATGCCTGATTTTTTTGGAATTTGTAATTTTCTTTCCGCTGCTTTTTCTAAAATTTTTCCCTCTTTTAGTTTTTCTGTACAGTATCCAGAATTTGTTATTGTAATTCATAAGTATTTAACTTCGCCCGCCATATCATTTTCCGTGGATGTTCAGGCCTTTTTACCAGTTGACATAAATGTTGTTTTCTTTAAATGAAAGTTCATAGAATATTTAAATTTATAATAATAATATATTTAGCTATTATATATTATTACATAATCCGAATTAAGTACAAATAAAACATCTGGAAATTTGATGACATAAAATTTTGCTTTTCTCGAAAAGAAGTAAAGTGGACATGTCACGTTTTGAATGTTTTCTCTCATTTCGCGCTCCTTTGTATCCAAGCCCAGTGCCGCCAGGGCACGCCCCAAGTCACCCTTCTGAGCTGGAAGCAGGGTCGCACCTCTGGTACACGCTGTTCTGATAGCGTGACTTTCTGACCTCTGCACACATCTCGCCGCGTTCTTCGGCGGGCTGGTGTTACACTAGGCAACGATATGCCCAAGGTAGGAAGAGGGCGGTGAGTAGTTTTCAGAATTAGAGTGGGCGAGAACATTGTGCAATGACGAAGTGGAGATTATATTTACTCTATAAGAATTAGTGGAATCATTCGCGTTTCCTTAATTATTAGAGACCGAGTGTGTGTGTATATATATATATAAACAAAATTATAAATTAAACAATTAATAACAATTATGAAAGTATATTTGATTAATAAAAATTTTGTGAGATATTATTAACTAAAGTAACTTATTTTGTCAAGATGTACGAATGGGAAGCTATTGTTTTTCGTTGAAAATACCGGTATAACGTTTATTGACGTCCATACCGGTAAAGACGTCCAATAGAGGTATTTACTAGTATATAAAATAAAGGTATTTGAGAAAGGATGAAAAATACCCTATTTTTACCGGTATTCAATACCTTTTTGGTCGCTGTTCACTAGCAGATTCAAAGAAAACAAACTATCCTTGTTATCTTCTCTTTCATTTGTATTTACAGTATTTCAAAGTATTTCTTTTTTAAAAACATCTATTTTATGTATTTAAAATTTTTATATTTTTTTTATATCTTCAAAAGATATGCTAAAAAAACTCAAAAATAGAGTTTTAAATACAAAAATATATATTTCAAAAGACAGGTATTTAAATATTGCTCAACCCTCTCTATAAACTAGTATGTGCGATCAGCAGTGTACTAATCTCAGTTCCCAGCTTCAGCGTAGTACTAATACATATGCCACGAGTAAGTCCGGAAAAATTTGTAGAATGAAATTGCAAAATATGGACATAAATATACAAGGAAAACGCAAAATAAACGAATATGCAAAATCAGATTTTCCTGCAATATGTAACATCAAATTTCATTAGAAGTAATTTAGTACAATTACACTGTGTAAGTATCCTGACAATACAATTTCAAATAAAAGCTAGCGATGATACATCCAAAACTTTCTGGCATTATTTCTAAATTTGCAATTTTCGAAAATTGATAGAGTTAAACGAAAATTGTAATTCTTTTAAGCGTCCATTCTATCCATGGAAACAAATTGTTTTGATTTTTGAGATTTTTTAATATATACATCAATTTCATTCTTAAATTACTCTAAAACTACGCGGTTTTGCAATAAACTTACATGACCTTTTCAATCTTCGAAAATACGGCGGGGTGGGCGAAAATGAGACCACCATCATATTTTGTATCGTCTTTAAACAAAAAAAATTTGGGGCTCTTTTTGAGAAAAAGTTACAATTGTTTTAATTGCCATACTTCGCCCCAAATTGCACGAAAACTACTTCAAATGTTTCAAAAAATTTAAACTTGATCTTATTTTCAGATCTATCAGAACAGATTTCAGTAAGGAAAAAATATCATCAATATTATAGTTGAAGGAAGACCCCAAAAATTGCACGTTAGCAATTTTCTAAACATAAGTAATGTCAACAAACACCCTAAATCACATTTCTCTAGCAATCTGAGTAAAAAGAGGACAAAATCTAATCAAATAATTTGGTGACGGTTTGAGAAGATTTCGAAAATGATTTTGAGGCTTAATGTAAAGGACCTCAAAATTAAAATATCCGTTTGAAACTCCCAAAGGATCGAGTTCTCTCAGGTAGATTCGGGAAGATCAATATTGAGAAAATTGGGAGAGGGTTTGGGCGTTAGCGTTGACCATTAACGGACAGAATGTTTTGGTTCAATCGATTTTAGGTATCAAGGACACATGTATTGTATTTTTCCTAGACCACGAGTTAGAAGAAGTAATGTAATATTTAGCAAGAGAATTTATCCACTTTTACTTTACCAGGCCCGACAATAAGAGTTTTCCGGTATCCGATTACATAATTTGTCGGAAAGTAGTTTTAAAATTAACAACAAAGAAAACAATTTTAAAATTTAGCTTCCGCGATTTTACTTGGGAAAACAGATTCATCAGGTGAAATCTATCAAGAAGACAAACGCCGTTTGAGATCAAAAATCGAGTCGCAAGATAAAAGAGCCTTTCGTAATCTCGGCTCATACTTTCTGGTAGAGGAATGATAACGGAAGATCTTGAAGTAAAATGTATGTAAAATAAGATGTTATGGCATAGAATATTGGTGATATCACACAATTTAAATTTCCCTTTTCTTTTTGAAATCAGTTTCCAAATCGGGAAACGATATTTTGAGTACCGCCTCAAATAATTGTTTGATGGTATTCGAAGGAAGACGGAAATATGTGAACAAGATATATAGTTTTATACGACTATTACAGATGATATGAGACCGTTTGGCTGTGTTACAGCATCACTAGTTTGACACGTGAAGAAAAATATATTGAGACTGAAAGGGACTGACTGCCCAGCTTGCCTGTCTGAAAGTTCGGCCTCCCGGGCCCCAGGCGGCCGGGTTTGGTCGTTCGTCCGCGTCGAGGCGGGTCGGGTGACGCAGGGAAAAAGGGGGAGGGGGCGTCAGGTATGTCTTCCGAAATTACACTTTACGCCGCTCCTATTCATCCGATTAGCATGATTGACACGGCGTTGGATTCAGGAAGCACGTCGCCATCGCGCTATAAGCCCACATTTTTTAATTTCTTCCCTGAACTATGAGAAAACGTTTTCAAAATTTTTTTGGAAATCTTTTTTGAAAACGGCATCGTAGCGTGAATTCTATTTTAAAAAGGAGTCCAATGTCGTTTACAGATCGAAAATCGGACAATTTGTTTAGACGTTATCAGTCTAGTAAATTTTGCTTATTTTAGTGCTGCCACGTGGTGGCGACAAATGGAACTAGTGTCGGTACATTTAGCCTTAAACGTCCTTCACGCTATCCAACAACAAAAGTTAATCCAAAACGGTGGAAAATCTTTAAAAATTTTTGAAAATATCTCGGGGCTTCATGTAAAGTTCCCCTCCTCAAATTAAAATATCGGTTTCAAATTCAAGTGGCTGCTGCAACAGTCAGATTGATTTCGAAATCTCAAGTTTGGCGTTCAGCTGAACGGTTTAGGCGCTAGCATTGTTCACAGACGGACGGACAGATGTTTTGCTGTCATCCGATTTTTCGGTATCAAGGACCCACAAAACTTGGATTCTGGCTACACCTTGTGATATAGATTTTTTTTCATAAATTTCACATCTGGATTTGTCAACTTTTTTGTTATTATGACCCTGTAATAAAGAGTTTTTCTGTTAAAAATTCGCCGTTTTTGCTCGGCATTACATAACTTCATCGTAAGCGATTGCAAGAAAGTAAAATGGAGCGACTTTTGAGTAAAAAATCTTAAAAATTTAAACCTGCCTATATTTTACGCCAAATTACACGAAAACTACTCAAATTTCCGAAAAATTGAAAATGGCCTTATTTCGATATTATTTTGAAGAACAAATTTCGATAAGAAAAAAACCTTTATCTCCAATAACGTAGTTGTAGGAGACGCCAGAAAATTAAACTTTTGTGTAAAATAAGGATTTAGAATAATAGAAAACTGCAGCATTCTCTTAAGCGTTTTCTGTGGTATCTGAGAACTAAGTTTAATCAAAAACTTTGGAGCCGTTTTTGAGAAAAAAAATTGAAAATGTTTTTGAAGCTTCATGTAAAGTACCTTCAAAATCAAAATATCCATTTGAAACTTCCAAAGGCTCGAGTTCGTTACATGGATGGGATCAATCTTCGAAACGAACGTTTGCTAAAACCATTGTTGTCAGTTGTTGCTAAAACCACTTTTTACTCTATGATGCCCTGACTCTGGAATCACTGCACTACCATTCTTTTGCATATCAGTCATGCAGTCTGCCACAACCGGCACAATGGCTACTCTAGTCCCCAAGTTGACTCCACTTTTAGCGTATAGAAAGATTTTTATCATGTAAATAAACACGTAAAGGGTTTAAAATACCAATTTTTCTGTAAATCATTTTAATGTTTTTTTAAAATTTATTATTATTATTTAAAATTAATTTTTTTATATTTTTATCATGTTAGACTTGTCAAAACAATTGTTTACAGCTTTTTATTTACCTGTACTGATCTTGAAAAGGTGCATGTAAAATGTATGAAACGTCCAGGTACAAATAAATATATAAACAACAAAATTCACATTTCCTGATATCTACTTGTGGTTGGATCCTGTATGGTCTAAACCTGCATCAAACGTGCCATTTATCAACATCAATAATATTAATAACTTAAAGGTTTTAGCATGTAATGTATCCACGTAGGTTCCCGAATTCACTTTTATGTAGTAATTTTGGGCCCCTTCACACGTGGGACAGCAAAGCGTACTGAACTCGGCGAAGTGCTGCAAAGCGTTGGTTTAAATGGCGGTCTTCCAAGTGGCGGAGTCGGCTGTTGTGTCTTTCGGTGGCTGACGTTCGCCACGAGCAGCCTGGGTCGGCGTCCGCGCCGCTACCAGAGCATAGGTTTAAATGGAGGTTTTCCCCACTGCGCCACGGCCGCAGCGCAGACTGCCGTATACAACAATTGTATTCTTTTCCCTTATTCTCACAATAAGCGTTAAACTTGAATAAACACAGGAAACACGCTAGGCGCAAACATTGCAGCTATGAATTGCAAATAATGGAAATTTGCAAATATCTAAAAAAAATTTGTTCTCCATTCCACAACTCCAAGTGTTTTACTCCGGTTGATTCAAGGCGACTACTGATAGTTCCATTAAATATTTTTAGAGACTAAAGTAGTAAAATATTTTTAGGGACTAAATATTTTTAGAGGTAAAAGTGAAACTAAAATTAGCATGTTCAGGAGAATAAAATTTTCGCAAATTATGAAAATCTACTTCCCGATATTTTCTGTCCTCCTCCACTTAAAAATGTATTGTTTTCCTGCATATTTGCATATCACGGTGTTATTTTATTTTTTAAAAAACACATGCATTACGTAGATATTATACGTTTCTTTGGGGTAATGCATGGTATATAGATGTTTAAATCTTAGACAATTAATCGCTCATTGATAGTTTTTCAACAATTCCTTGCTAACTTGGGGAACAGAGAGTGTTTATAACTGTGACAAATGAAAGTAAACCTCGAGAATCTTTCATTAAGTTTGATATAAGAAAGGATTGGGGGGGATAGCGCATATCAAGTTTTATCAACTTTTTTTTCTGAGGTATGAACACCTCTGTCGAGTTCCAGACGGCGGACTCGGAACCTCCTCTTCCAAGCGCAGGGGCTTGGGCGGCGGCTGGAAGGGCTCTGCCCCTTGACAGTGTCTACGCGGAAGGGGCCTTAAGTTACTTTTTGGGTTTATCATGTTAGATTTATAGTCAGGGCTATTGTTAACCCTGTCTGGTCCGACCAACAATCTATCTAACAAAATCATTAAAAAAGGGATCACAGAAGAAACAACACAACTGAAGATGATAATAATAATAATAATAATAATAATAATAATAATAATAATAATAATAATAATAATAATAATAAAATTGTCTTTATGGGGAATATGGGGGACATTTGTTTGACAAAACAAAATTTTCATTTTAACCAAAAATGGCTATAACCGCAGGACTGTTTTCCCCAGAAAACCCCCGAACCTCCGTTCCGCGGCGGGGTGGAGCTGAAGTCGGCTGCTGCAAAGGCTGGGCAATATCGAAGCCTCGGGGAGGACGCCCAGGCCACCCAGGACTTTTCATAAAATTCTCAATAAATCCTTCACACGCGACGCGAGGCCTTCGCCCTTCAGGGAAACAGGGGTCAGAACGACGCCATTGCGCGGTGTTGCGATACTTTTTTAGGTGCTATATTTCGTATCATTCGTAGAGGAGACAAGTATCGATAGATTATATTATTTATGATTCATGGATACTTTTATTATCAACTGATCCGTATCTAAGATTTAAAATAAATGCATTTGTAACGATTTTATTAATGATCAAATTATATCTGCGATACCTTCATTTTTATTGTATTCTTAACTTTTTAGAGACAGTGCATTGTACTCAGTGAAATAAGAGTATAGAATAACAGTTTTAAAGGCTGTATTAAATTCGAAAGTAATTTAAATAGTGGCTTCAAGTAATTATGTAAATAGTTGATGTTATAATGTTGGTACACATTTTCACTTTAATTTTGAATACGATACGACGATTTTATCCATTTACTGTAGACACGATGTTAATAATATTGAAATAAAATCTGATACTTAAAAACCTGATGTACCACAGTATCTATTGGGACAGAAGACCTGACTACAACGATGAATTCTAATAGCAAATAGATATCACAAAAGCAAAGTTTGCAAGTCCAATTCGAAGTCTAGGGAAACGAAAAAGGGGTGGGGAAACATGTTTTATTCCGAATGTACATTATTATTGAGAAAAACACTGTTCTACGGGTTTGTGAGGGCCACACATCCATGGAGGCCAAAAGAGTTAAGGGAACGATGACCCCGCGTCGCAGTGCAGCTGTTGTTTCGGCTGTGGATTCCATGTCTCGTCAGGGAAACATCCAGTGGCGCGCATAATCGTCGTGCTGTTCCAGATGAGTGACGGACGATGAAGGTGAAGTGGCGTATAGCTAAGTGCGTAATGATAGCACATGAGAGACCGAGACGGAGGACTGGCTCAAGCAGACTTACAGCACACTGTATCAGAATAGAGAAACGCGGTTAAGAACAGATTTCACAAACGCTTATTATACTAGGAAACAGGAGCCGTTAACGGGACGTTAGAAAAAAGTTGCGTTTCACCAAAAATTTTAAAGCTCGTTAAACTTCTAAAGTTAACGGGTGATCTCTTTCGTTAGGTACTGATAATGCTAATGAGGTACTTTTGGTAGAAACTGAACATACAAAAATTGAGAAAATTCTGTAGCTCGAGTTTTAGGTGCGAACTTTCACGTTTTATTGCAGATCGGATCTTGCAGTCTGGCAACCGTGATTTAAAATACTTCGAATCGGGTAGCCAAAGTTGCAATACAGTAACCCTATGCAATTGGGAAAACCCGTTTCCATTCTCAGCAAATCTGCGATTAACAATATGTCTATTTCGTAAACGTTCTGCAATTGTTCAGAGAAAAATAGTATTCCTGTTTTAAAGTAAGATTTGTTGAATAAGTAACAGACTGTTTTTTGAATCGAACATCTTTTGATATTATCTATTTGTTTATTTTGTGTTTTGCTCTTTCCCTTTTGAATAAGCTAGAAATTAACGTCGGGAAGCTAGCACCCCACTTTCGAAAACTGAAAAATTTTGCGAAATTTTGGGCAATTTGGGGTAATTTAGCCCATTCAAAATGTTGGGCTACCTCCAACACCCGAAATTAAAATTTCAAATTGAGGCTGGAAAGCTAGATCCCCACTTCCCCAAAATTCAAATTTTTGTAGTCGAAACAATGAATTTTGGGCTCTGAGCCATTTTCGAAATTCCGAAACTCACCCCTAAATAAGAAAACCAAAACCAAAACCACCCCAAATTCTCAAAACTCAAAAATTCTTTGGGCAGAGTTTTAGGCTAATTTTCCTTCGACACCAAAATAATTGT